>JAUUTY010000710.1:0-247993 GCA_030979885.1 Lolium multiflorum
AGTCTCTCTAAAATGAAGCTTTTGGGAGGTTTTTGAAATTTCCATGTTTGAAACCCAAAACCACTTCTCTTCACATGCTTGACTTCATAAGACATAGTTAATTAATTTAGGGGTTAGGGGGTATAGATACATGATTTGTGTGGTTTGAATATGTATGGACCTTGTTTATCAACTTCAATGCTTACTATATGACATACTTAAAACCATTTGCTTTGGTTTATTTTTCTCTGCTTTTTTTTTCTCAATTTTGATGCCCATTTCAATCTTGTCAAATCCCAGGTTTGACGACTAAGATAATTTAAACAAGTTTAAAACATGAAAATGAAAAGGGAAGCATGGATCCTTCCTTAGTCACTCTAAAATGAAGCTTTGGGATGTTCTTGAAATTTCCATGTTTGAAACCCAAAATCACTTCGATCTCTTCATGTTAGACTTCATAAGATCTCCACGTGGGGTAGATACATGATTTGTCCGGTTTGGATATACCTAGACCTCGTTTTATCAACTTGAATGCTTACGATATGACATATATAAGAAGACTATGTGTTTTGTTTTTCATTTTTCTGATTTTTTTTGAATTTTGTGCCCACCCATTTGTATCTTGGTCAAATCCTAGGTTTGATAATGATTTAAACAAGTTTAAAATATGAAAATGCAAATGTAAGCATGGATCCTTCTTAGTCACTCTAAAATGAAGCTTTTGGGAGGTTTTTGAAATTTCCATGTTTGAAACCCAAAACCACTTCTCTTCATGCTTGACTTCATAAGACATAGTTAATTAATTTAGGGGTTAATTAGGGGGTAGATACATGATCGACGAAGTTGAAGTCGCGCTGTGGTTGCTGGTGTACCATGGCCGACGATTTTGGTCCCTCCGTGGTGCATGTCAAAACTTTTTTTCTCGTTTTTTGAGGCCACCACCACTGAAGCGGCCAAACGTCGCGGCATGGTGGCCCGACGGTGCATCTCGAATCTCGGGTTCACTGGCCTCGAGTCAACGGCAACCAAGACCGCCTAGGGATGTAGGGCCCGTATGGCAGCCTCCTCTCGCATTGTTTTTTTCTAGATCACATATCTCGTCTAACGTTCGATCGAGTTACACGATGTGTGATCATGGTCCCGCATGTCATCCTCTATGAACCAAATTCTTTTCTATTCTCTGGATTTTTTGACTTCCGATTTCCTCGCTACTCTTTTTCTTTTTGATCCTTGTCACTTTGAACGCTTTTTTGAGACCGCCGGGCCGCTAAATGGGACCCAAGATGTCATCCTCTATGTGCAATCAACTTTCTTTTCTTGGAGTTTTTTTTGGCACCTCCTATTTGGTCACTTCGTTTTTTCTTTCGATCCGCCTCTCTCAACGGTGATACCGCTGCTGCTAAATTGGACCCGCATGTCATCCTCTATGTACTATAAACTTTCTTTTCTTGGAATTATTTTTGGCACCTCATATTTGGTCACTTACCTTTTTTCTTGATCCCCCCGCCTCGCCTCTCGAACGGGGTGTAGGATACCGTCATTGCTAAATGGGACCCGTATGTCATCCCTATGTACTATAAAACTTTCTTTTCTTTTGGATTTTTTTGGCACCTCATATTTGGTCACTTGACTTTTTCTTTCGATCACCTGCCGCCTCTCAAACGGTGATACTCACACATGTAATGGACCCAGATAAGCATCCTTCTCTATGTACTATAAAACTTTTCTTTTCTTGGATTTTTTTCGCACCTCATATTTGGTCACTTGACTTTTTCTTTCGATCCCCTGCCGCCTCTCAAACGTTGAGACCGCTGCTGCCAAATGGGACCCGCATGTCATCCTCTATGTACTATAAAACTTTCTTTCCTTGGATTTTTGGCACCTCATATTTGGTAACTTGACTTTTTCTTTCGATCCCCGTCGCTTCTCAAACAAAGGATACCGTTTGCCGTTAAATGGGACCCGTACAAGCCATCTTCTATGTACTATAAAACTTCTTTTCTTGGATTATTTTTGGCTCCTTATTTTTTCACTTGCCTTTTTCTTTCGATCCTCTGCCGCCTCTCAAAGTGATACCGCCGTCGCTAAATGGGACCCTCATGTCATCCTCTATGTACTATAGAACTTTCTTTTCTTGAATTATTTTTTGCTCCTGATATTTTTCACTTGCCTTTTTCTTTCGATCTCATGCCAGTTTGAAACGTTGAGGAACCTGCTGCTCATGGGACCCGCATGTCATCCTCTATGTACTATAAAAGTTCATTTTCTTGGTTTTTTTTCACCATCTGATTTTTGGCAATTTCTTTTTTCTTTGATCCTCAGCCTCAAACGCTGATACCGCTGCTGCAAATGGGACCATGTCATCCTCTATGTACTATAAAACTTTCTTTCTTGAATTATTTTTGGCTCTCATATTTGGTCACTTGCCTTTTTCTTTCGATCTGATGCCAAGTTTCAGCTGAATGCTGGCTCATGGGACCCGCATGTCATCCTCTATGTACTATAAAAGTTTTTTTCTTTATTTTCACCCTCTGATTTTATTTCTTTTCTTTTGATCCTCATACTTTGAAGCGTTGAGTAAGCTGCTGACTCATGGGACCCGCATGTCATCCTCTATGCTACCATAAAACTTTTCTTTTTTTGGATTATTTTTGGCACCTCATATTTGGTCACTTGACTTTTTCTTTTGATCCCCTGCCTCTCAAGCGTTGATACAGCTGCTGCTAAATGGGACCGCATGTCATCCTCTATGACAATAAAACTTTCTTTTCTTGGAGTTTTGGCACCTCATATTTGGTCACTTGCCTTTTTCTTTCGATCTCATGCCACGTTTGAAACGTGGAAATTTATGGCTCATGGGACCCGCATGTCATCCTCGTGTGCTATAAAAGTTTCCTTTGTTGGATTTTTTCACCTCGATTTTTGGCTTGCCTTTCTTTTGATCCCCTGCCCCCTTTAAACGTTGAGTAAGAACTTTTGGTTCAAGGGACATGTCATCCTCTATGTCCATCAAGTTTCTTTTCTTGGATTTTTTCACCCCCTAATTACTAGCTACTTTCTTTTTCTTTTTATCTCAAGCATTACAAACATTGAGACGCTGCTGCCAAAATGGGACCCACATGTCATCCTCTATGTACAATAAATCTTGGATTATTTTTGGCTCCTGATATTTGGTCACTTGCCTTTTTCTTTCGATCTCATGCCGCCTTTGAAGACGTTGAGTTTGCTTTGGCTCATGGGTCCCGCATGTCATCCTCTCCGAACAATAAAAGTTTCCTTTATTGGAGTTATTTTTGACTTAATTTCGGCTATTTGCCTTTTTCTTTTGATCCTGCCCCAGTTGAAACGATGAGGACGCTGTTGGCAGGTCGGTCCCACATGTCATCCTCTATGAACAATAAAAGTTTCCTTTGGTGGATTTATTTTTACCCCTAAATAATTTCTGGCTATTTCCTTTATTTTTTTTTTGATCCCCTGCCCCTTGGAAACGTTTGAGAATGCTGCTGCCTCATGGGTCCCGCATGTCATCCTCTCGAATGATAAATGTTTTCTTTTCTTGGATTTTGTTACCAACTGACTTTTGGTTTTATTTTATTTTCGATTTCAGCCTGCCCGTTAAGGCTCATGGGTCCCGATGTCAGCCTCCAGTACAAGAAACATGTGATATCTTTGCTCTGAGCTATTGCAAACGGATAAATTAAATCTTTATTTTTACATAAACAAACTTATATGTTGAGTGTCCTTGTTTTTTGTTTTTGCGAAGCATAGGACTTTCCTGTTTTTTTAGAAAAATCCGAACTTTCCTGTTTTGGAGTGGGCTGAAATTGTACGAGACAAAAGGCCCAGCAGGATAGTTCGAAGGCCCAGATGTCCAGATACAGCCCAATTGAAATCTTTCTTTTCTTGGATTTTTTTCACCCCCTGATTTCTGGCTACTTCATTTTTCTTTTGCCGCCTTGGAAACGTTGAGACCGCTGCTGCAAAATGGGACCCACATGTCATCCTCTATGTACAATAAAGTTTCTTTTCTTGGATTATTTTTGGCTCTTGATATGGTCACTTTCCTTTTCTTTGATCTCATGCCATGTTTGAAACGTTGAGGAACCTGCTGGCTCATGGGACCCGCATGTCATCCTCTATGTACAATAAAGTTTCTTTTCTTGGATTATTTTTGGCTCCTGATATTTGGTCACTTTCCTTTTTCTTTCGATCTCATGCCATGTTTGAAACTTTGAGGAACCTGCTGGCTCATGGGACCCGCATGTCATCCTCTATGTACAATAAAGTTTCTTTTCTTGGATTATTTTTGGCTCTTGATATTTGGTCACTTTCCTTTTTCTTTCGATCTCATGCCACGTTTGAAACGTTGAGAGACCGCTGCTGCATGGGACCCGTATGTCATCCTCTATGTACAATAAAGTTTCTTTTCTTGGATTATTTTTGGCTCCTGATATTTGGTCACTTTCCTTTTTCTTTCGATCTCATGCCACGTTTGAAACGTTGAGGAACCTGCAAGGACCCACATGTCATCCTCTATGTACAATAAAAGTTTCTTTTCTTGATTTTTTTCACCATCTGATTTTTGTCGCGCCTTGAAACAGTGTCTGCTCATAGGTCCATATGTCACCATGAACGATGGCTTTCCTTTCTTGGAGTTTTTTTACCCCTAATTTCTGGCTATTTTCTTTTTCTTTGATCTCAAGCCGCATTTGAAACGTTGAGACCGCTGCTGCTAAATGGGACCCGCATGTCATCCTCTATGTACAATAAAGTTTCTTTTTTTTTGGATTATCTTTAGCTCCTGATATTTGGTCACTTGCGTTTTTCTTTCGATCTCATGCCGCCTTGAAACGTTGAGAAGTAGCTGAATCATGGGTCCGCATGTCATCCTCTACGAACAATAAAAGTTTCCTTTTTTGGAGTTATTTTTGACCCCTAATGTCTGGCTATTTGCCTTTTTCTTTTGATCCCTTTGAAACGATGAGGATCTGTTGGCACGTCGGTCCCACATGTCATCCTCTATGAACAATAAAAGTTTCTTTGATGGATTTATTTTGAACCCCTAATTAATTTCTGGATATTTCCTTTTTTCTTTTGATCCCCTGCCACCGTTGAGGATCTGCTGGCTCATGGGTCCCGCATGTCATCCTCTCAGAACGGTGTTTTCTTTTCTTGGATTTTGTTTACTAGATTTTTGGCTTATTTTATCTTTCGATCTGTAGCATTAAAACGTTGAGGACGCTGTGCTCTGAGGTCCCACATGTCACCTCTATGAACAATAAACCTTTCTTTGTTTGATTTATTATGACCCATAATTTCGGGTTATTTGCCTTTTCTTTCGATCTCATGCCGCCTCTGAAACGTTGAGACGTTGCTGGCTCATGGGTCCCACATGTCAGCCTCTATGAACAGTCAAAGTTTCCTTTGTTTGATTTTTTTTTACCCTAATTACTGGCTATTTGCCTTTTTTTTATCCCCTGCCGCCTTTGAAACTAAGAGGACGCTGCTGGCCCATGGGTCCCACATCTCAGCCTCTCTGAACGATAAACCTTTCCTTTCTTTTTTTTCGATCCCGTGCCGCCTTGGAAACGGTGAGACGGCTCCTGCAAAACGGGACCCATATGTCATCCTCTATGTACAATAAATTTCTTTCCTTGGATTATTTTTGGCACCTGATATATGGTCACTTGCCTTTTTTTCGATCCCCTGCCGCCTTTGAAACGTTGAGGACGCTGCTCGCTCGTGGGTCCCATATGTCAGCCTCTAGGAACAATAAACATTTCGTTTCTTGGATTTATTTTTGACCGCTGATTTCTGGCAACTTTGCTTTTTCTTTCGATCCCCTGCCGCCTTTGTTAAAGTTGAGGACGCTGCTGCAAAATGCGTCCCACATGTCAGCTTCTCTGTACGATAATTGTTTCCTCTCTTTGATTTTTTTTCCACCGCTGGCCAATGGGTCCCCGATGTCAGCCTCTATGTACAAGAAATATGTGAATTCTCGATATATTTTAAGCCGAGATATGTAGGATGCTTTTTTTTTCGATCCCTTCTGTTTGTTTTTACCTTCAAATGTTGAGGGACGCTACTGGCAAATGGGTCCTGCTCTAGCATTCTCAACTGAAGGAAAAACTGAAATATTGCCTATTCATTTGTTTTTCGTACTCCATGCATCTAATCCATACTAATTGTTGATCCGGGTTTTAGTTCAACTTAATTAGATCAAATTTGATCTACGAGGGAGTATGTAATATATTTTGGGTTCACAACACTGCACTTGTTAACAACAATCTGATGAAGAGGTTTGTCATTTTTTTAAACTACAAATACACTCTAAGATCTTGCACACTAATAGAATAAATCTTGGAACTTTATATAATTAATGACAATTTTGAAATCGACTATATGAATATATCAAAATATAGAGCCCATGTAGATGCGCATACTGGCTATGCGCATTTAAAAAGAATCATAATCATAATTGATACGAAATAAAAATAACTTTATATGTAGAATCTCGGTTTCTAGAGGGCCAATCATAGGATATCCGTGTTTAAATTAGGAAGGGCCCCAATGGCATGAGTCGGAGGCCCATTAAGTGTTTTTGGAATGTTATCAGCGAAGTAAGCAGGCTGACAGCAATCACCATGTACATGGCCGGCGGCAGCCCAAAAGTACAAACAATTGGCCCATGCAGGGAAGGTAGTACTTTTTTTTATTGGGAAGGTTGTCTGGCTAACCCAAAAAAAAAGTGGTGCTACATGGGGTAATACTTGAACCCGGAATGAGATCGAGTGCCTTGATGAAGGCGAGGCACACATAAATAGTACTCCGTACCATGCCTTGCCCCTCCCTTTCAACCGTTGGATAAAAAATAATTAGACAGATGACTATTAACTAGTAACTGCTACAGTACCAACCAATGTACAGGACATGTGCTACAGTACGTCGTCCACAGTGCATGTGCTTTAGAACCATGAACAGTACATATGCTACATGCTACAGTACTTTGATCTTAGCTATCTATTTTCAATCCAACGGCCAAATCTACAAGTCACCGTACTGTTCATCTGTGCCTTGCTTATGTCAAGGCACTGGATCCTGGACACTTGAACCCATGATCGTTGCTGAGGGTTGCCTATTTGCGCATAATATGTTTTGTCAGCGGTCACTTCACTAGTTTGTGCAAAACATATCCAGCGCAGGATTCAAAAAAACATCACGTTTTTTTCTTTACGTAAACAACAAAACATCTCATGTTCATCACAATCCAGCCAACATAAGCACATAATAATTAATAGTACAACTAGAGAGCTGTACACATAAATAAGGTTTGTCAAGCTTCATGCACTAGCCAACGCAACCAAAAGTCCGAACTAATGGAAAGGGCTAGGCAATCCAATTATACATTTCAACATCCCCCCTCACATGTGACCACAATCCAGTAATGGTACCATCATGTTCACCACAATGCATCATTAAAGAGAGCAGTATACTATTATAGACCAGCTCTCTCTAAAGAACATTTGTAAGACAACTTAATACAGCTGTGATTGATATTGTTGCCCCAGCGATGGGTGATAACCTGAACACCATATAACCTTCTCACAGCAATTGTAACCAAATATGAGCACCTGCAATGATTTGGTGTCAAGCTTCTTGAAGGTCAGGAGGTATCCTACCTTCAAGTCATGTGCTTTGACAAACTCTGGCCATCCTTTGTCCATTAAAACATTGCCATCTTGTTGCTTCAGGTCCACAATCCAGGTGCATGCAGTGGACATCTTCAGGTTGATGGACTCTGGACACCCACCGTAAAACCAGGGTAGAACACGACTGGGGATGGAAATCACCTCTAACTCCGATGTACATAGTACCTTGCAGAAGCTGTCAGGGGTATTCTCCTCATCGATGCGCCCAAACACCTTGCACACTGGGGCTGGCTCTACAGATGTCTCCTTCCATGATAAGCTCTCTCCAAGCTTGAGCTTCTTGTTTGAACACTGCAAAAAAGAGGCCTCAATTAGATAATGCCTCTAGCTTCTGACCGTAATTCCAAGCAAATGCATAATCAAAGGCACCTAGCAAACTCAGCGGATCATTGTTCTTATCAAACACACAGTCTGAACAATAAGCTTCTGAATCTAGCTAGGCTGATATGTACAACCTTGTATCATCAAATTATTCAGCATAGTGTATCATTGTATCGCAGAAGCCAAATCGATATAAATAGTAGCTATGAGAATAGAAATCAAGCTAGCATGAGCCATGCATGCTTGCTGGCTATGTCTAGCATCAGAATAATGCATCTGCAGTTCATCATCCGCCAGTACAGATTGACCAAGCAAACAAAAAAAAATCAGCGTCGGCCTAAAGAGTCCACAAGCCAGACATGCATGCTCGGTGTCCTCATATGTGATCATCGGCCGTGGATTGACCAATAGCATATTTGAACGATTATTACTGCACACATTAGATCCAGTCCCAACATAGCTAGCATGGGTGCATGTGTAACCCGAGTCTTTACCAGAGGATTAATATATACACTGGCTGAGAGAAGTACTGTATATCAAACAATGCTAAGCAACCGGCAATACAGCTTAGATATAATAAAGATGTGACCGGCAACGCTAGTGATTCGGGGGAAACATACCGCCATTGCAGCCATGGACCGAGAGAATCGGGGATGCCGCGCCGCCTTAGTGGAGTTTTTAGATGCGACGTCGCCGCATCCGTAGAGGACGGAGTCCAAGCCGCGTAGTCCGAGCGGTGGTGGACGCCGGTGGTGTAGAGAGAGGACTCAGGGGAGATGGACGGCGAGGGATCTGGGGAGATCTGAAGTTCTGAACATGAGGGGGCTGTGAGAAACTGAGAATGATACATCAGCAAGGGAATAAATGCGCGTGTCCCCCGGTCAAAAAAAATGCGCGTGTCTAGGAGGAACGAAGCCAGGTACGCAGGAATCCACACACAAAACTTCACCCGGCGGGTCACTGGGCTTTATCAGTATCTGGTGGGGTCCGGACCTACAGACCAGTGAGACATGTCGTGTGGGTTATGATCCGTTCAGTGTGCACACAGAAATTGCATTCAGAGCTCAGGGCTTCAGGCTACGTTGTACTATACAGTAATATATCCATTTCTTTTGGTAAAATGAAAACGATACTCCATCTGATCCTCATTACATGATGATAAAATGGATGTCTCTACAACTAATATGTGTCTAGATACATCTATATGAGAGCGTCTGTGTTTGTACTGTGTATCTAAAAAAAATATGGATCGGAGGGAGCATTAAGAGGTGTCCAAAAAAAACTGCAAACAAACATGGATGTAAGCAGTTGAGTATTAAACCAGTGCGTGAAATACCTTTATATCTCGACCATGTAACAATGAATATGAGAAGTTTTTGGGGTTTGACCATCTGCACTTGTGTTTGCTACAATCAGATCAAAAAATTGGTCACTTTTACACTTTCTAAAATAAAATGTATTTTTCCCTGAGATTTTACAAGTTCGTACAAGATAGCATTGACTACATCTGGGATATATCACATTTACACTTACAAATCTATGAATATTTCAAAATATTGAGCTCCGTGTACCTACATATAATACAAATCATCAGACCGCACATTGAAACTACCGCAGCATATCACAGTAAATTAAAATAAAATAAAACAAGTCTAACATATACTATATTAGCTAATTAACAAAGTCTCATCACAGTGTATCTGATCCCCAGTTCAGCTTAATACAAAAACCAAGTTCAGCTTGAACATCAGCAGGGGAGTAACCCAGGTCCAAAAGCAGCATCTAGTTAATTCAATAAAATATTGAGGTTATTCTGATCCCCTCTTCCTAAAAACACTGCAGATCATGCATGCAACTAAGGGTGATCAGCACAAAATATTATCCTCTGGGTGGAGGTGTTACTGTCGTAGATCAACACATTCATCAAGGAAGTGTCTTTCACCTCGAAGACGAGAAGGTCATCAAGCTGCAGTTCATGCGCCTCTGCAAACCCGAACCAACCATCCTTCAAGACCAGTTCACCCTGGTACTCATCGATGTGCACATACCAGGCGCAGCCTACGCTGGTCTTGAGCTTGATAGGCCTGGGAAGAATCCCTTTCAGACATTGCTTGAATTCTCTGGGGATGACCAACATATACATGTCATCGTTGCCGTCCAGTTGCACATAGAAGCGCGAGGGCTGAGGAGGGTCCGCCGAGTGACCAACCCGTTTAGGGCGGCCTTTCCCTCGCCCTTTTAATATACAACGTTGAATTGCTGCATCACGCCTGCCCGTCACCTTTGGCTTTTTGGCTAGTGAATTTCTTTGAATTCTGAACTCGGGGCGGTGCAGAGGACATGTACAATCGACAGTCCTAAGACGTAGTTGCTCATTGACGTTGGAGCGAGTTTGCTTCTGCATCTAGTTAAGCACGGTATATATCAATCAACAGCATATAAATCAGAACGTAGCATACATGGAGAAAATGCATCTAGCTATCTCTTTAATTAGTTTGCACAAAATCTAGCAGCAGCAAGACAATTTGATTTTACAGGTACTGAGCAAGCTTTCAGACTTTCTGAAACAGGTAACATGGAGCATATATTTGTATGTTCAGACTGCGAAACCCTGCTCTGTGATGGATACTATTACTAAACATCTTTTTTTGCCAGAACTAGTACTTAACATCTACTGTTTCCCGTCATTAAAAAAAATTTGCAGAAGAATACTACGGTTTCCCGTCATTAAATTTTAAAGAAAAAAGAACTTGTTTAAGATCCCAACTATCATTGACTACTTACACCTGCATCCTAGTGAGTTCAGGACAACTTACAGCATCTTTTGGTGGTGCCGCCACCGGAGAAGACCGTGCCGCGGGGGTTGGGGTCGGCGCAGCCGGAGAAGCTGGTGCCGCCGCCAGGGAAATCAGTGCCGAGCCAGATGGTGCTTCCAGCGGAGAAGAAAGTACCGCGAGAGATGGAACCGACGCTGCCAAAGGGTAAGAAACGGATGTACTCGTAGATCCTTCTCTAGTCACGATCTGGATAGAAGAGACTGGACGTCCATCAAGCTGCTGGAGGATGCGGTGGATCAAATCGGCTGAGTTCAGGAAATATCGGTGATGTTCATCTGTGTCGGCGAAGCAGCTGCCGGTGGAAGGAGGAGGCGAGCCGTTCATGGCAGTCATTAGTGTAAAAGAGGTGAAGTGGGTGGGAGTATGGGTGGGAGAGAGAGGGTTCGGGACTGAAGTAATTGTAGTCTGCTCTCTCTTTTTTACAAGCATGCGTCCTCAGGCTGATATTTTTTTTAGATACGTACTCAGGCTGCTTTGTCAAACCAGGGCCTCAATGAAGCTAATAGCACGCTATAGCATATCTAGAGGGTCCACGCTTAGTAATTTTGCTCGCTGTGGCGCTATTTGCGAAACAGCATGCTATATCGCCCTAAAACTTCATAGCGTTAGCGCGCTATTTTTTTCAGGCAAGTTGCTTTCACTTTTTCGTGGTGATGAACTAATCTGTTGGTTCCACTTCTAAATCAGAAAATAATATCGCTAATGCTAATATTTTTTAATAAATAATTTATACTATGTTGTTGCCTTGTGAAATGTTGATGTTAGCCTTCTAATATACTTGAGATCTATTTCTATATGTGGTTATGTATGTATGATTCAGTCACTTTTGGACTATATATATCTATTCGTTCTAGTAAAATTATTTATTTTTAGGCTATATTTAGTATTATTTTGAAAATGCTATTTAAAATATACCACACTATTACCACGATATAGCGTCCATATCGTTTGAAGGTGGCTGCCGCTAATTCATTTAGCACGCTATTTTAAACCTTGGTTAAGACGCGTTTGGCGGCCTGCATCCAGGCTGGTGGGGAAATACCGTACCCAAGTGCTTAAAAGATTGCATCTTTTAGCTGGAAAACATTAGGGCATGTCCAACACAGGCGCTACTGCAAGGGCGCTAGGAATTATTTCCTCGTCGTTTGGCGGTTGGAGAGGCTAATCCCAGCGGTAGTCCTAGCGTCGACGCAAAAGAAAGCAGGGGCGTGAAACTCTTTTCACCTGTCCTAGCTAAAGCACCGGAACCAACAGGAAGTCAGTCTGTCATCAGCAATTAGCGCTGCAAGGAGAGTACCTGGAGGATTTTACAATCTTTTGACATTCATTTGTTCTCTATTAGCGCCATATAGTATATAGCATTGTAATGCCCTTATACTCCTCTCAACATTAAAAAAAAGGTGTGCATATACTAATAACAGTTGCTGAAATGAAACTAAAAATAAACAGACATGCACGGTTTACGAAGGATGGAAATACAGAGTTCATCACCATCCGTTTTAAATTATAAGATTAGATTACTTCAATGTGGGTTTACATACGCACTAAAATGAGTAAACAGACACACTGAAATGGGTCCAGGTATATAAGATTCAGAAAAAAGGAAGAGCATCTTAAGATACAGAACAGGTTACTAAATTGTTCAAACATATCGTACAAAAAAGATTATTTGCTCCAGAAAGATTCATGGCTCAGTTTAGGGTTGCATCAACATGCGGATATTTTTCAGACTAGGCTTAAACCACATTGTCGCCTGTCGGGGAAATCCCCAACCATCTTCTGGAAGGGTGATAACTCCCATGAGCTCATTTTCCCCTTGCTGCAGGTTACAACGACAAATACAACTAAATGCTGGTTCCCGAAATGCATAGTACGCGATGTACACACAATTTGACCTCATGAATGGAGTCAATGTTCCATCAGGAGCATTGCCATCATTTATCTTCAGGTTCAATGGATAATTCAGTCCAATGAACAGAGAGTGTGTGCCAAGGCTGTCAACTCGACTCCAATTGGGTCCAATCAGGGATAGATCTTTCTCACAAACATGTATGACAGGGGCAGGACACTCCCGCAGGATAAGGCCATTACCATGATGCAGAACTTCTGCAGGCTCAAGGTGATCATTGCTACGTATATACCGATCTTCATGGATGATCATCAAGCGCTTGCCATCGGCTGATCGAGCTAAAAACCATCTGCCAGATGGTTCCTTCATCGGTGATGGGATCACGAATGGCGGGGCAAGGTGTGCATCTGCATTGTAAACGGAGACAACAAAAAATAGTGTTTGAATGGCTCGGGAAGACAATAATACCAGTAGCTGCAACTTCACATTTGTAGGATCAAATGGAGGATGCAGTCATTATACTTGTATAAAATCTCGAAGAAATAAAATTGTTCCCATTTGAGATGTATGTTAATTACACTCATATTCATTGATGGTAGATACATGTCTCAACCTTATCTGATCCATGATTGTAATGCTTTGAGTACATCGAATATTGAAATAAATTGAAAGTTTGCATGCATCAATTGATGAAGAGGCCAGGGCTAAGCTCCTTATTCATATTCTGACAAGAGCATGCAGTAACTAATTCAGGAATGCATTCATATACTGCAATAATCTGGTTTGGGTTGACAGATTAGTGCACAGCATATACTACTGTAATTCGTTTGTAGCAATGGTTCAGTCAGGTTAGGATAATTTAATGGTGCACAGTCATTTGAAAGGTGAAAAAAAGTCTTAGTGAGCAATTAGTTATTTCAGTTACAATATATCATGAATGGGCTTGATATTAAAATTTATTGCGAAGTATATCATATGGATTGAAGAATTACCAGCCTGTGATTGATCCCAGCAATATGTGGTGCCGGTCCACCCATCCACCGCAACAATAAAGCCGTTGTGCTCGATGGCATCACTGTAATCTACACCCCAACTAGCAAGAGAGAATAACCTCCACTCCTGGCTACCATTAGCCAGGTAAGCGAGTCCAGAATTGAATAGAGCGATGAGCTTGTAATCTGAGTAATGTCCAGCTTTTGTGGGCACTTCGCAAATTACAATCTTCAACAAAAACATGGCACGCCCATACGTCATGTACCTTTCAGGAGGCAAGTCGGGGAAGCCAATCCATTCCTCCCGAAAAATGTTGCAAGTTTCCGACGATGGTAGGGAGATTTCTTGGTGCGTGTAGATGTTCGCGAGGAACCAGTTCCCACCACTGTCCACGCCGGCGATCCAGTCGCCATTCATGCCAACCCAGAATCTATTGTCCATGAACGGCAGGATGGCTGTGCGCCGAGGATGGTCGAGGGGCACAACGTGGTACACCGTGTGGTGCGCACTACTATCATCATAGTGCCAATGGGCAGAATCGGGCATCAGCAAGCAGGGTCCATCCCAATGGTGTAGATTCATGTTGTCGGCGACATGGCGGCACAGCGTTTTGGAGCATGCGGCCAGCCGGACGTCGACTGTAACGTCCAGACTCTGGGCAATGAGATTGAACAGCTCGGCGGGGAGCTTCCCCCAGTCGCCATCCAGCTGGTCGTCGTTCGATGCCGCCATGGAGACGAGATGGATTTAAAAGGGCGGATGCAAGTATGTGTGATTGGAGTTTTGTAGGAGAGTCGAGCGGGAAGGAGGAGTGCTGCGGTTCTGCGGAGGGGTGAGGAGAGAAAGCTATGCAAATGGGAGATCTAGAGGATGAAAAAACTTCTAGCAGCGGTTGGCGAGTGGAGAACGATGATGGAAGTGGAGAGCCAAGGATGGAAACGATGGACATGAAGAGTAGGAGTGGATATGACTTTTTTTATTCTTCAGCAGCTGCATCGAGGCGACGAGTAAAACTTCGGCTAGGATAGCACGCCACTACGTCCTGGTGCAGTTACTGTCCCGTCAAATCAGTTTGACCACAGAAATGGTTTCTTTATTACAGTATAACTTAATTTTTTCGAACAATATATACTAGTACTCCATTTAATATAATCACTCCGATTCATATTACTTGTCAAATGATATGGATGAATCTAGAACTAAAATGTGTCTAGATATATCTATATTATAGTCAACTAATATGAATCCGAGTTTGTTTGGTTCAAAGGATTTCTAAAGGTATCTTGTACGGAGTAGGATTTTTACACATAGGGATTTTTCCTATAGAGCTTGCTTGATTCAAAGGATTGAGAACCCTCCAAAATACCTATGGATTGCTTTCTCTACAATCCTATCTCTCGGTAATATTGCTATGTGTCTATAACAACTATGAAATGAACTCAATCTCAATAGAAATTTCCTTTGTCTTTCCTAATCAAACAACTAGTTATTTTATGTCTTCGTTTACAAATTAAGATAATTTTTAGGTTATAGGTAATCGTCGAGCTTATGTGATCATCTTTTATGATCAAACTTACTTGATCAGCCGCGGAGGCGCAAAGGAGCAGTGGTGTGCATTAATACGGCCGCATGGGGAAGGCACAGCTAGCGACGATGAGACGTATCGCCAGCATTGGCCTAGGGAACCGTCGCCACCATTAATAAAAGCTATCCCTTTGGGCACCATGTCTCCCACTACTCGTGTCACGCGCGCATGTGGGTTACGGATGGATGGGCTGGGGAAGCCGGACAGAAAACATGACAACCAGGGGGAAAATGAATAAAAATAATACAAAGTCGAAAATATTTCGAAAAATAAACTTTGTACTTCGTAAGAAACTCCATGCGTTTAGCAAATGCGAAGGCAATATGTAGAAACACGTCTAGACCACGTCTAGAACCACTTCCCAAAGCTTAAGGATTATATTGATTTTTAGAAAGTCAAACTATGTTAAGTTTGACTAAGTTTTTACCAAAAGCATTAATATGCAAGATACAAAATCAATATTATTAGATAGAAAATAAATTATATTTTCATATGGTGTCTACAAAATATTATATGTGCTGATAGATTCTTCTAAGAGTTTGGTCGAACTTTACTTGGTTTGACTTTTCAAGAAAAATATACAAAGCTTTAAGCATTGGAACGGAGGTATTTTTCGAAGCACCTACTTGTCTTTAGAAGACAAAAGAAAACATGGAGTAAGGTTGTTTTTTGTGCAAAAGTTTACGTCAAAATCTGGTTATTTGTGTAAAAAGAATCTCAAATTGTGTTATGTGCAAAAACTGCACCAAGAAGTGGTGGTATGTGCAATTTCCTCCATCACACAAAAGGCAAGCCATTGATACATATATAATTGTGAATAATTACAAAAGTAGTAGGCAGCTAATAAGCGCACATGATTAAACTGCTATGCGAGATCTTCAGCCACCAGAAGTCGTTCCCGCGCCTCTCTAGCATTGAAAATCACGCGTTCTGCGACTTCCATCAAAGAGACAAGCTGAGCTTTGATCCGTTCTCCCAGATGAATGGCCTCGTCACAACTCCTACGAGCACAGGCCGTGATCTCATCCACTTCTAGGAAAGACACCGCCTGCCTGTACCGAAATATCTTGATCCCTAACTCTCTGTTCTCCTCCCGCATGCTGGCAAGATCCAACTTCATCCTCCGACAAGATAAGCAAGGGGAGTGATCCTGCCAAAGGTAACAACAAACATATCGAGCGTTACCGGCAAACGAAGGGCACAAATTGGCTGATTAACGAATATGGTCACTAACATGTAGGACAGACTTAAGTGGTGTCTACATGTCAGTGACTCGAAGTACCCAAAAACCAGCAACCCAAAGTCAGCTAGTAATATTAACCTCCGTCTTCAGCTCCTTCATCCTCTTGAACGGCGGGGAAGCTGGCAACTTATCTTCTTCTACGACCTCTCGCTGGAACCTGACGTCGAAGGATGAGAGATCCTGCGAACGGATGTGCTGCGCCTGCGCGTGCGATTCCCCAGGGCGCTTCTGGCGTAACTCGGAGTTCTCCGCGCCGAGATGCGGAAGTTCCGCTCCCGGGGCCTTGTTGACCCTAAGCCGAGATAGCTCCTGTGTAAGCCGACGAAAAATGTTCAAAATGTTACAGATCAGGCATATCATTACCAGTGCAAACGAGGTAAGTGAATCTCCGGGATCTCGCCCAAAGACCGCGGTTGGTCCAATGCCACCACATCTTCTCCGAGATTGACTAACTCCTTTACATCATCTTCTCCGACATTGACTATCTCCTTTACATCATCTTCTGCTCCGAGCTTGACCATCTCCTTTACATCATCTTCTCCTGCGAGCTTGATCATCTGCCTCACATCATCTTCTCCGGCGATATCGACCCTCTCCTGCGGAAGATAACAGATATAAGTCCGAGTATTACCAGCAAAACGAAGGTAATTAAAAGAGGCGTAGTAACCCTTGTGTCCTGGCTAATCAACGGCGGGGACGCTGAGCCCGCATCGTCTCCTCCGAGATCTCCCTTCGCAGGCAGGATTGTTAGAGACAGTGTACTTCTGGTAGTAGTATTTATGCGTGGGGCGCCAGGGGGTCGAGAAGCTAGGACTGCATCTTCTCCTCCGAGCTCTTCCTTGGTAGACATGACAAATGAAACGAGGTGTGGGGGGCGTAAAAGGTATAAAATGGCGGACGGCCGCCCCGCCTCGGCCCTCCAAGGCTTAATTTTTTTGCCTTACTAAACTAAAAACCCTATTTTGCGTCTCACACGGACTGCCCTCAGAGGGCTGCAGGGTCCCATATGCGTGCAGGTCCCACACTTTAGTGAGCACAAATCATATGCGGTAGGTAGGCAAACTTCCAACAATCTTCTTTGTCAAGTGAAGACACGTCGTCAAGACTCTCTCTCTCTCTCCCCCCTTTTGTCATTGAAAAAAAAAGAATATTAGACGGGCGCGTAGCCTGCACTGCAGGGGGGCGATTTTGACAAAAGTAATCCTTTTGGCGAAGAAAAACACAGAAAGCCACACAAAAAGGTTAGTCCAGTGAAATAGATTGCTCAGAGGGTCAGTCCGTAATTTTCTTTGCCAAAAGGGTTATTTCTGTCAAAATCGCCGCACTGCAGGTTTGCAGCACTGAAAAACCTTGCGTGCCAGTCAACATCACTTCCCGGATAGGGGGAAAATATCTAGTGATACCATCCCTTACATGATACCATGATACCACTTCATAATATTTGAATTCTAAGTGTCGAAAAATTTAGAAAAAAAACCTTGTGATGCTACCCTAAATTTGTGGGACCCCAAAAAACTTGCAAATCAAGCCAAAGAAACACGATCTTGTCCCCTACCCCCCCCCCATGATTTTGACCTAAATTTGAAATCAAGCCAAAGGTGGTTCAAAAACGGCAATCGGAAATCATGGATTGTTCATCATTTTTCTATATAGCTAGGGAAAATAGCAGACATGCCATACCAATGTTTTAGAAAAGAGCCCTTCAAAAAAGTGTGGCAACATGTTGGAATTCGACCATCTTAATTTCTTCCCACGTGTGAGCTTTGGTACTACTACTACACAAGAACCATGTCAAACTTTTGAATCATGGCCCATTTTATGTATATATTTGCAACTTTTCATGCACGCATGAAAACTTTGCAAAATATGTGCATTTTGGGTTGTCGCACATAAATGTGTGTTTACTTGTCTGCCACCAATTAATCCAATTCTCATTTGTGGGGAAACATGACACGAGATGGCCATTTCCAAAGTTTCATGAATTATCTCAAAGTGAATCCATATATGTACAATTTTTGGGGGCTAAATTTCATGTTTTAAACCTAGCTAGTATTTGACCAAGATTCAAATGGGCATAAAATTCAAAAAAAAACAGAAAAATGAAAAACCAAAGCACATAGCCTTCTTATGTCATATAGTAAGAATTCAAGTTGATAAACAAGGTCTAGACATATTCAAACTAGAAAAATCATGTATCTACCCCTAACACTCTAAACTCTGTCTTATGAAGTCAAGCATGAAGAGAAGTGGTTTTGGGTTTCAAACATGGAAATTTCAAAAACCTCCCAAAAGCTTCATTTTAGAGTGACTAAGAAGGATCCATGCTTACCTTTTAATTTTTAGATTTTAAACTTGTTTAAATCTTTGTGAAACCTAGGATTTGACCAAGATTCAAATGGGCATAAAAAATCAGGAAAAAGCCAAAAGAATGATAAACCAAAGCACATAGCATTCTTATGTCATACAGTAAGCATTCAAGTTGATTAACAAGGTCTAGACATATTCAAACTAGAAAATCATGTATATATCTGTCCCTAACCTTAAACTCTGTCTTATATATGAAGTCAATCATGAAGAGAAGTGGTTTGGGTTTCAAACATGAAAATTTCAAGAACATCCCAAAAGCCGCTTCATTTTAGAGTGACTAAGAAGGATCCAGGCTTACCTTTTCGTTTTCATATTATATACTTGTTTAAATCCAGGTCAAACATAGGATTTGACCAAGATTCAAATGGGCATAAAATAAAAAAATAGAAGAATGAAAAACAAAAGCACATAGTCTTCGTATGTCATATAGTAAGCTTTCAAGTTGATAAACAAGGTTTAGACATGTTCAAACCAGACAAATCATGTATCTAGCCCCTAACCATAAACTCGGTCGATCTTATGAAGTCTAGCATGAAGAGAAGTCGTATTGGTTTAAAACATGAAAATTTCAAGAACCACCCAAAATCTTCAAATGGGCATAAAATTCAAAAAAACCAGAAAAATGAAAAACCAAAGCACATAGCCTTCTTATGTCATATAGTAAGAATTCAAGTTGATAAACAAGGTCTAGACATATTCAAACAAGACAAATCATGTATCTACCCCTAACACTCTAAACTCTGTCTTATGAAGTCAAGCATGAAGAGAAGTGGTTTTTGGGTTTCAAACATGGAAATTTCAAAAACCTCCCAAAAGCTTCATTTTAGAGTGACTAAGAAGGATCCATGCTTACCTTTTAATTTTCAGATTTTAAACTTGTTTAAATCTTTGTGAAACCTAGGATTTGACCAAGATTCAAATGGGCATAAAAATTCAGGAAAAAACCAAAAGAATGATAAACCAAAGCACATATCATTCTTATGTCATAGAGTAAGCATTCAAGTTGATTAACAAGGTCTAGACATATTCAAACTAGAAAATCATGTATATATCTATTCCTAACCTTAAACTCTATCTTATGAAGCAATCATGAAGAGAAGTGGTTTTGGGTTTCAAACATGAAAATTTCAAGAACATCCCAAAAGTCGCTTCATTTTAGAGTGACTAAGAAGGATCCAGGCTTACCTTTTCGTTTTCATATTTTATACTTGTTTAAATCCAGGTCAAACATAGGATTTAACCAAGATTCAAATGGGCATAAAATAAAAAAAATAGAAGAATGAAAAACAAAAGCACATAGTCTTCTTATGTCATATAGTAAGCTTGCAAGTTGATAAACAAGGTTTAGACATGTTCAAACCAGACAAATCATGTATCTAGCCCCTAACCATAAACTCGGTCGATCTTATGAAGTCTAGCATGAAGAGAAGTCGTATTGGTTTCAAACATGAAAATTTCAAGAACCACCCAAAATCTTCAAATGGGCATATAACATTCAAAAAACCAGAAAAATGAAAAACCAAAGCACATATATAGCCTTCTTATGTCATATAGTAAGCATTCAAGTTGATAAACAAGCATGTCTAGACATATTCAAACCCGACAAATCATGTATCTACCCCCTAACCCTAAACTCTGCATGTCTTATGAAGTCAACCATGCATGAAGAGAGAAGTGGTTTTTGGGTTTCAAACATTGAGATTTCAAGAACCCCCCAAAAGCTTCATTTTAGAATGACTAGCTAGGAAGGATCCAGGCTTACCTTTTCATTTTCATGCTATAGACTTGTTTAAATCTTGGTCAAACCTAGGATTTGACCAAGATTCAAATGGGCATAAACATTCAAAAAAATCAAAAAATCAAAAACCAAAGCACATATAGTCTTCTTATGTCATATAGTAAGAATTGAAGTTGATAAACAAGGTATAGACATATTCAAACTAGACAAATCATGTATCTACCCCCTAAAGCCCTAAACTAGCTTTGTCTTATGAAGTCAAGCATGAAGAGAAATGGTTTTGGGTTTCAAATTAAACATGGAAATTTCAAGAACCCCCCCCCCCAAAGCTTCATTTTGGAGTGACTAAGAAGGATCGAGGTTTACCTTTTCATTTTCATGTTTTAAACTGCCTTAGATCTTGGTCAAACCTATGATTTCACCACGACTCAAATGGGCATAAAAATTAAAAAAAATAAAAAAATGAAAAACCAAAGCACATAGCCTTCTTATGTCATATATAGTAAGCATTCAACTTGATGAACATGGCTGGTCTAGACATATTCATAATAGAAAAAACGTGTATCTACCCCCTAACGATTAATTAACTTTGTCTTAATTATGAAGTCAAGCATGAAGAGAAGTGTTTTTGGGTTTCAGACATGGAAATTTTGAAAACCTCCCAAAAACTTCATCTTAGAGTGACAAAGAAGGATCCAAGCTTACCTTTTCATTTTCATGTTTTAAGCTTGTTTAAATATTGGTCAAGCCTAGGATTTGACCAAGATTCAAATGGGCATAAAAATTCTGGAAAAATAAAAAAAATAAAAACCAAAGCACATAGTCTTCTTACGTCATATATATCTATAGTAAGCATATTCAAGTAGATAAACAAGGTATAGACATATTCAAAACAGACAAATCCTGTATCTACCCCCTAACCCTAAACTCGGTCTTATGATGCCTAGCATGAAGAGAAGTCGTTTTGGGTTTCAAACGTTTAAGCCAAAAGCCCCATTTCATATATTTCAAATTTGGTTCAAATTTGAAAGACATACAAGTTATAGCACACATAGTGCATACATGTTCACACATACTGCACTACTCCCTCCGTCCACAAATAAGTGTACATTTGGGTTTTTGGATAAGTCAAACTTTAACAATTTTGACCATTTTTTTACCAAAAAGTAGCAACATGTGTGACATCAAATTACTATATTATGAGACTGTATTTTGAGATGAATCTAGTGATGGTAGTTTAGTGTCATAAATGTTGTTACGTTTCCCTAAAAAGTTAGTCAAAGTTAATAAAGTTTGACTTATCTAAAAACTCAAATGTACACTTATTTGTGGACGGAGGGAGTAGATGCTAATTAACCCTATAGTTTGAGGCCATTTGGATGAGGTCGAAAAAAATCTTGGATTAGAAATGGGGTTGTTCGAACCCCGTAGTTGGATTTTTTATGAACTTGATCTGTAGTACTGGGCAAAACCCTAGTTTAACGTATTTAATTATAGATTCGTAGGTTGATTTTTCTACCTTTTTATTATTATTACTATGCAGCACATGTGTGTTTGCCCGTCGAGTGAAACTCGGAGGAAGAGGGATCACTCGGAAGGAGAGAAGAAGGGAGAGCATTATGGTGTCTCCCCTTTTTCGGGTGATGATGTTGACTTTTGTGCAGGGTTTGTCAGTGAGCAGGAGGTGCGAGCGAGCGAGTCGAGCGAGGCCGAGAATGAGAGAGATTTGTTTTTTTTTGTGAGAGGGACAACCGAAGGATCCAGAAGGACCCACAGACTTCCAAAACGCATCCTGATGCGTCTTCTCTTGACAAAGAAGATGGCTTGGAGTTTGCGTACCTACTGCACTTGACTTGTGCTCACTGAAGTGTGGGACCTCACGCATGGGCACCACACGTAAGTGACAGACCTGTTGGTGTAAAAACTCGGTTGATTATTATAGTGCATTAGAACAAAGTTTCCTATGGATTCAACGGTAGGAAATCCAAGTTAACTCATTTACATGACATTAATTTTTCCATGAAGCAAAGTTAACACATCTATCAATTGGTACATTTTGGAGTGACTAAGAAGGATCCATGCTTATTCGTTTTCACGTGTTAAATTTGTTTAAATCTTGCTCAAACCTAGGATTTCACCAAGATTGAAATGGGCATGAAAATTCAAAAAAAAATGAAATACCAATGCACATAGTCTTCTTCTGTCATATATAGTAAGCATTCAAGATGATAAACAAGGTCTAGACATATTCAAACCAGGCAAATCATGTATCTACTCCCTAACGACCCTAAACTCCGTCTTATGAAGTAAGGCATGAAGAGAAGTGGTTTTGGGTTTCAAACATGCAAATTTCAAAAACCTCCCAAAAGCTTCATTTTAGAGTGACTAAGAAGGATCGAGGCTTACCTTTTCATTTTCATGTTTTAAACTTGTTTAAATCTTGGTCAAACCTAGCTAGTATTTGACCAATATTCAAATGGGCATAAAATTCAAAAAAATCAGAAAAATGAAAAACCAAAGCACATAGCCTTCTTATGTCATATAGTAAGAATTCAAGTTGATAAACAAGGTCTAGACATATTCAAACTAGAAAAATCATGTATCTACCCCTTACACTCTAAACTATGTCTTATGAAGTCAATTAAGCATGAAGAGAAGTGGTTTTGGGTTTCAAACATGGAAATTTCAAAAACCTCCCAAAAGCTTCATTTTAGAGTGACTAAGAAGGATCCATGCTTACCTTTTAATTTTCAGATTTTAAACTTGTTTAAATCTTTGTGAAACCTAGGATTTGACCAAGATTCAAATGGGCATAAAAATTCAGGAAAAAACCAAAAGATTGATAAACCAAAGCACATAGCATTCTTATGTCATACAGTAAGCATTCAAGTTGATAAACAAGGTCTAGACATATTCAAACTAGAAAATCATGTATATATCTGCCCCTAACCTTAAACTCTGTCTTATGAAGTCAATCATGAAGAGAAGTGGTTTTGGGTTTCAAACATGAAAATTTCAAGAACATCCCAAAAGCCGCTTCATTTTAGAGTGACTAAGAAGGATCCATGCTTACCTTTTCGTTTTCATATTATATACTTGTTTAAATCCAGGTCAAACATAGGATTTGACCAAGATTCAAATGGGCATAAAATAAAAAAAATAGAAGAATGAAAAACAAAAGCACATAGTCTTCGTATGTCATATAGTAAGCTTTCAAGTTGATAAACAAGGTTTAGACATGTTCAAACCAGACAAATCATGTATCTACCCCCTAACCATAAACTCGATCGATCTTATGAAGTCTAGCCTGAAGAGAAGTCGTATTGGTTTCAAACATGAAAATTTCAAGAACCTCCCAAAATCTTCAAATGGGCATAATATTCAAAAAAACCAGAAAAATGAAAAACCAAAGCACATAGCCTTCTTATGTCATATAGTAAGAATTCAAGTTGATAAACAAGGTCTAGACATATTCAAACTAGACAAATCATGTATCTACCCCTAACACTCTAAACTCTGTCTTATGAAGTCAAGCATGAAGAGAAGTGGTTTTTGGTTTCAAACATGGAAATTTCAAAACCTCCCAAAAGCTTCATTTTAGAGTGACTAAGAAGGATCCATGCTTACCTTTTAATTTTCAGATTTTAAACTTGTTTAAATCTTTGTGAAACCTAGGATTTGACCAAGATTCAAATGGGCATAAAAATTCAGGAAAAAACCAAAAGAATGATAAACCAAAGCACATAGCATTCTTATGTCATAGAGTAAGCATTCAAGTTGATTAACAAGGTCTAGACATATTCAAACTAGAAAATCATGTATATATCTATTCCTAACCTTAAACTCTGTCTTATGAAGCAATCATGAAGAGAAGTGGTTTTGGGTTTCAAACATGAAAATTTCAAGAACATCCCAAAAGTCGCTTCATTTTAGAGTGACTAAGAAGGATCCAGGCTTACCTTTTCGTTTTCATATTTTATACTTGTTTAAATCCAGGTCAAACATAGGATTTAACCAAGATTCAAATGGGCATAAAATAAAAAAAATAGAAGAATGAAAAACAAAAGCACATAGTCTTCTTATGTCATATAGTAAGCTTGCAAGTTGATAAACAAGGTTTAGACATGTTCAAACCAGACAAATCATGTATCTAGCCCCTAACCATAAACTCGGTCGATCTTATGAAGTCTAGCATGAAGAGAAGTCGTATTGGTTTCAAACATGAAAATTTCAAGAACCACCCAAAATCTTCAAATGGGCATATAACATTCAAAAAACCAGAAAAATGAAAAACCAAAGCACATATATAGCCTTCTTATGTCATATAGTAAGCATTCAAGTTGATAAACAAGCATGTCTAGACATATTCAAACCCGACAAATCATGTATCTACCCCCTAACCCTAAACTCTGCATGTCTTATGAAGTCAACCATGCATGAAGAGAGAAGTGGTTTTTGGGTTTCAAACATTGAGATTTCAAGAACCCCCCAAAAGCTTCATTTTAGAATGACTAGCTAGGAAGGATCCAGGCTTACCTTTTCATTTTCATGCTATAGACTTGTTTAAATCTTGGTCAAACCTAGGATTTGACCAAGATTCAAATGGGCATAAACATTCAAAAAAATCAAAAAATCAAAAACCAAAGCACATATAGTCTTCTTATGTCATATAGTAAGAATTGAAGTTGATAAACAAGGTATAGACATATTCAAACTAGACAAATCATGTATCTACCCCCTAAAGCCCTAAACTAGCTTTGTCTTATGAAGTCAAGCATGAAGAGAAATGGTTTTGGGTTTCAAATTAAACATGGAAATTTCAAGAACCCCCCCCAAAGCTTCATTTTGGAGTGACTAAGAAGGATCGAGGTTTACCTTTTCATTTTCATGTTTTAAACTGCCTTAGATCTTGGTCAAACCTATGATTTCACCACGACTCAAATGGGCATAAAAATAAAAAAAAATAAAAAAATGAAAAACCAAAGCACATAGCCTTCTTATGTCATATATAGTAAGCATTCAACTTGATGAACATGGCTGGTCTAGACATATTCATAATAGAAAAAACGTGTATCTACCCCCTAACGATTAATTAACTTTGTCTTAATTATGAAGTCAAGCATGAAGAGAAGTGTTTTTGGGTTTCAGACATGGAAATTTTGAAAACCTCCCAAAAACTTCATCTTAGAGTGACAAAGAAGGATCCAAGCTTACCTTTTCATTTTCATGTTTTAAGCTTGTTTAAATATTGGTCAAGCCTAGGATTTGACCAAGATTCAAATGGGCATAAAAATTCTGGAAAAATAAAAAAAATAAAAACCAAAGCACATAGTCTTCTTACGTCATATATATCTATAGTAAGCATATTCAAGTAGATAAACAAGGTATAGACATATTCAAAACAGACAAATCCTGTATCTACCCCCTAACCCTAAACTCGGTCTTATGATGCCTAGCATGAAGAGAAGTCGTTTTGGGTTTCAAACGTTTAAGCCAAAAGCCCCATTTCATATATTTCAAATTTGGTTCAAATTTGAAAGACATACAAGTTATAGCACACATAGTGCATACATGTTCACACATACTGCACTACTCCCTCCGTCCACAAATAAGTGTACATTTGGGTTTTTGGATAAGTCAAACTTTAACAATTTTGACCATTTTTTTACCAAAAAGTAGCAACATGTGTGACATCAAATTACTATATTATGAGACTGTATTTTGAGATGAATCTAGTGATGGTAGTTTAGTGTCATAAATGTTGTTACGTTTCCCTAAAAAGTTAGTCAAAGTTAATAAAGTTTGACTTATCTAAAAACTCAAATGTACACTTATTTGTGGACGGAGGGAGTAGATGCTAATTAACCCTATAGTTTGAGGCCATTTGGATGAGGTCGAAAAAATCTTGGATTAGAAATGGGGTTGTTCGAACCCCGTAGTTGGATTTTTTATGAACTTGATCTGTAGTACTGGGCAAAACCCTAGTTTAACGTATTTAATTATAGATTCGTAGGTTGATTTTTCTACCTTTTTATTATTATTACTATGCAGCACATGTGTGTTTGCCCGTCGAGTGAAACTCGGAGGAAGAGGGATCACTCGGAAGGAGAGAAGAAGGGAGAGCATTATGGTGTCTCCCCTTTTTCGGGTGATGATGTTGACTTTTGTGCAGGGTTTGTCAGTGAGCAGGAGGTGCGAGCGAGCGAGCGAGCGAGTCGAGCGAGGCCGAGAATGAGAGAGATTTGTTTTTTTTTGTGAGAGGGACAACCGAAGGATCCAGAAGGACCCACAGACTTCCAAAACGCATCCTGATGCGTCTTCTCTTGACAAAGAAGATGGCTTGGAGTTTGCGTACCTACTGCACTTGACTTGTGCTCACTGAAGTGTGGGACCTCACGCATGGGCACCACACGTAAGTGACAGACCTGTTGGTGTAAAAACTCGGTTGATTATTATAGTGCATTAGAACAAAGTTTCCTATGGATTCAACGGTAGGAAATCCAAGTTAACTCATTTACATGACATTAATTTTTCCATGAAGCAAAGTTAACACATCTATCAATTGGTACATTTTGGAGTGACTAAGAAGGATCCATGCTTATTCGTTTTCACGTGTTAAATTTGTTTAAATCTTGCTCAAACCTAGGATTTCACCAAGATTGAAATGGGCATGAAAATTCAAAAAAAAATGAAATACCAATGCACATAGTCTTCTTCTGTCATATATAGTAAGCATTCAAGATGATAAACAAGGTCTAGACATATTCAAACCAGGCAAATCATGTATCTACTCCCTAACGACCCTAAACTCCGTCTTATGAAGTAAGGCATGAAGAGAAGTGGTTTTGGGTTTCAAACATGCAAATTTCAAAAACCTCCCAAAAGCTTCATTTTAGAGTGACTAAGAAGGATCGAGGCTTACCTTTTCATTTTCATGTTTTAAACTTGTTTAAATCTTGGTCAAACCTAGCTAGTATTTGACCAATATTCAAATGGGCATAAAATTCAAAAAAATCAGAAAAATGAAAAACCAAAGCACATAGCCTTCTTATGTCATATAGTAAGAATTCAAGTTGATAAACAAGGTCTAGACATATTCAAACTAGAAAAATCATGTATCTACCCCTTACACTCTAAACTATGTCTTATGAAGTCAATTAAGCATGAAGAGAAGTGGTTTTGGGTTTCAAACATGGAAATTTCAAAAACCTCCCAAAAGCTTCATTTTAGAGTGACTAAGAAGGATCCATGCTTACCTTTTAATTTTCAGATTTTAAACTTGTTTAAATCTTTGTGAAACCTAGGATTTGACCAAGATTCAAATGGGCATAAAAATTCAGGAAAAAACCAAAAGATTGATAAACCAAAGCACATAGCATTCTTATGTCATACAGTAAGCATTCAAGTTGATAAACAAGGTCTAGACATATTCAAACTAGAAAATCATGTATATATCTGCCCCTAACCTTAAACTCTGTCTTATGAAGTCAATCATGAAGAGAAGTGGTTTTGGGTTTCAAACATGAAAATTTCAAGAACATCCCAAAAGCCGCTTCATTTTAGAGTGACTAAGAAGGATCCATGCTTACCTTTTCGTTTTCATATTATATACTTGTTTAAATCCAGGTCAAACATAGGATTTGACCAAGATTCAAATGGGCATAAAATAAAAAAAAATAGAAGAATGAAAAACAAAAGCACATAGTCTTCGTATGTCATATAGTAAGCTTTCAAGTTGATAAACAAGGTTTAGACATGTTCAAACCAGACAAATCATGTATCTACCCCCTAACCATAAACTCGATCGATCTTATGAAGTCTAGCCTGAAGAGAAGTCGTATTGGTTTCAAACATGAAAATTTCAAGAACCTCCCAAAATCTTCAAATGGGCATAATATTCAAAAAAACCAGAAAAATGAAAAACCAAAGCACATAGCCTTCTTATGTCATATAGTAAGAATTCAAGTTGATAAACAAGGTCTAGACATATTCAAACTAGACAAATCATGTATCTACCCCTAACACTCTAAACTCTGTCTTATGAAGTCAAGCATGAAGAGAAGTGGTTTTTGGGTTTCAAACATGGAAATTTCAAAAACCTCCCAAAAGCTTCATTTTAGAGTGACTAAGAAGGATCCATGCTTACCTTTTAATTTTCAGATTTTAAACTTGTTTAAATCTTTGTGAAACCTAGGATTTGACCAAGATTCAAATGGGCATAAAAATTCAGGAAAAAACCAAAAGAATGATAAACCAAAGCACATAGCATTCTTATGTCATAGAGTAAGCATTCAAGTTGATTAACAAGGTCTAGACATATTCAAACTAGAAAATCATGTATATATCTATTCCTAACCTTAAACTCTGTCTTATGAAGCAATCATGAAGAGAAGTGGTTTTGGGTTTCAAACATGAAAATTTCAAGAACATCCCAAAAGTCGCTTCATTTTAGAGTGACTAAGAAGGATCCAGGCTTACCTTTTCGTTTTCATATTTTATACTTGTTTAAATCCAGGTCAAACATAGGATTTAACCAAGATTCAAATGGGCATAAAATAAAAAAATAGAAGAATGAAAAACAAAAGCACATAGTCTTCTTATGTCATATAGTAAGCTTGCAAGTTGATAAACAAGGTTTAGACATGTTCAAACCAGACAAATCATGTATCTAGCCCCTAACCATAAACTCGGTCGATCTTATGAAGTCTAGCATGAAGAGAAGTCGTATTGGTTTCAAACATGAAAATTTCAAGAACCACCCAAAATCTTCAAATGGGCATATAACATTCAAAAAACCAGAAAAATGAAAAACCAAAGCACATATATAGCCTTCTTATGTCATATAGTAAGCATTCAAGTTGATAAACAAGCATGTCTAGACATATTCAAACCCGACAAATCATGTATCTACCCCCTAACCCTAAACTCTGCATGTCTTATGAAGTCAACCATGCATGAAGAGAGAAGTGGTTTTTGGGTTTCAAACATTGAGATTTCAAGAACCCCCCAAAAGCTTCATTTTAGAATGACTAGCTAGGAAGGATCCAGGCTTACCTTTTCATTTTCATGCTATAGACTTGTTTAAATCTTGGTCAAACCTAGGATTTGACCAAGATTCAAATGGGCATAAACATTCAAAAAAATCAAAAAATCAAAAACCAAAGCACATATAGTCTTCTTATGTCATATAGTAAGAATTGAAGTTGATAAACAAGGTATAGACATATTCAAACTAGACAAATCATGTATCTACCCCCTAAAGCCCTAAACTAGCTTTGTCTTATGAAGTCAAGCATGAAGAGAAATGGTTTTGGGTTTCAAATTAAACATGGAAATTTCAAGAACCCCCCCCCCAAAGCTTCATTTTGGAGTGACTAAGAAGGATCGAGGTTTACCTTTTCATTTTCATGTTTTAAACTGCTTAGATCTTGGTCAAACCTATGATTTCACCACGACTCAAATGGGCATAAAAATTAAAAAAAAAAATGAAAAACCAAAGCACATAGCCTTCTTATGTCATATATAGTAAGCATTCAACTTGATGAACATGGCTGGTCTAGACATATTCATAATAGAAAAAACGTGTATCTACCCCCTAACGATTAATTAACTTTGTCTTAATTATGAAGTCAAGCATGAAGAGAAGTGTTTTTGGGTTTCAGACATGGAAATTTTGAAAACCTCCCAAAAACTTCATCTTAGAGTGACAAAGAAGGATCCAAGCTTACCTTTTCATTTTCATGTTTTAAGCTTGTTTAAATATTGGTCAAGCCTAGGATTTGACCAAGATTCAAATGGGCATAAAAATTCTGAAAAAAAAAAAAAAAAACCAAAGCACATAGTCTTCTTACGTCATATATATCTATAGTAAGCATATTCAAGTAGATAAACAAGGTATAGACATATTCAAAACAGACAAATCCTGTATCTACCCCCTAACCCTAAACTCGGTCTTATGATGCCTAGCATGAAGAGAAGTCGTTTTGGGTTTCAAACGTTTAAGCCAAAAGCCCCATTTCATATATTTCAAATTTGGTTCAAATTTGAAAGACATACAAGTTATAGCACACATAGTGCATACATGTTCACACATACTGCACTACTCCCTCCGTCCACAAATAAGTGTACATTTGGGTTTTTGGATAAGTCAAACTTTAACAATTTTGACCATTTTTTTACCAAAAAGTAGCAACATGTGTGACATCAAATTACTATATTATGAGACTGTATTTTGAGATGAATCTAGTGATGGTAGTTTAGTGTCATAAATGTTGTTACGTTTCCCTAAAAAGTTAGTCAAAGTTAATAAAGTTTGACTTATCTAAAAACTCAAATGTACACTTATTTGTGGACGGAGGGAGTAGATGCTAATTAACCCTATAGTTTGAGGCCATTTGGATGAGGTCGAAAAAAATCTTGGATTAGAAATGGGGTTGTTCGAACCCCGTAGTTGGATTTTTTATGAACTTGATCTGTAGTACTGGGCAAAACCCTAGTTTAACGTATTTAATTATAGATTCGTAGGTTGATTTTTCTACCTTTTTATTATTATTACTATGCAGCACATGTGTGTTTGCCCGTCGAGTGAAACTCGGAGGAAGAGGGATCACTCGGAAGGAGAGAAGAAGGGAGAGCATTATGGTGTCTCCTTTTTCGGGTGATGATGTTGACTTTTGTGCAGGGTTTGTCAGTGAGCAGGAGGTGCGAGCGAGCGAGCGAGTCGAGCGAGGCCGAGAATGAGAGAGATTTGTTTTTTGTGAGAGGGACAACCGAAGGATCCAGAAGGACCCACAGACTTCCAATACGCATCCTGATGCGTCTTCTCTTGACAAAGAAGATGGCTTGGAGTTTGCGTACCTACTGCACTTGACTTGTGCTCACTGAAGTGTGGGACCTCACGCATGGGCACCACACGTAAGTGACAAACCTGTTGGTGTAAAAACTCGGTTGATTATTATAGTGCATTAGAACAAAGTTTCCTATGGATTCAACGGTAGGAAATCCAAGTTAACTCATTTACATGACATTAATTTTTCCATGAAGCAAAGTTAACACATCTATCAATTGGTACATTTTGGAGTGACTAAGAAGGATCCATGCTTATTCGTTTTCACGTGTTAAATTTGTTTAAATCTTGCTCAAACCTAGGATTTCACCAAGATTGAAATGGGCATGAAAATTCAAAAAAAAATGAAATACCAATGCACATAGTCTTCTTCTGTCATATATAGTAAGCATTCAAGATGATAAACAAGGTCTAGACATATTCAAACCAGGCAAATCATGTATCTACTCCCTAACGACCCTAAACTCCGTCTTATGAAGTAAGGCATGAAGAGAAGTGGTTTTGGGTTTCAAACATGGAAATGTCAAAAACCTCCCAAAAGCTTCATTTTAGAGTGACTAAGAAGGATCCATGCTTACCTTTTAATTTTCAGATTTTAAACTTGTTTAAATCTTTGTGAAACCTAGGATTTGACCAAGATTCAAATGGGCATAAAAATTCAGAAAAAACCAAAAGATTGATAAACCAAAGCACATAGCATTCTTATGTCATACAGTAAGCATTCAAGTTGATAAACAAGGTCTAGACATATTCAAACTAGAAAATCATGTATATATCTGCCCCTAACCTTAAACTCTGTCTTATGAAGTCAATCATGAAGAGAAGTGGTTTTGGGTTTCAAACATGAAAATTTCAAGAACATCCCAAAAGCCGCTTCATTTTAGAGTGACTAAGAAGGATCCATGCTTACCTTTTCGTTTTCATATTATATACTTGTTTAAATCCAGGTCAAACATAGGATTTGACCAAGATTCAAATGGGCATAAAATAAAAAAAATAGAAGAATGAAAAACAAAAGCACATAGTCTTCGTATGTCATATAGTAAGCTTTCAAGTTGATAAACAAGGTTTAGACATGTTCAAACCAGACAAATCATGTATCTACCCCCTAACCATAAACTCGATCGATCTTATGAAGTCTAGCCTGAAGAGAAGTCGTATTGGTTTCAAACATGAAAATTTCAAGAACCTCCCAAAATCTTCAAATGGGCATAATATTCAAAAAAACCAGAAAAATGAAAAACCAAAGCACATAGCCTTCTTATGTCATATAGTAAGAATTCAAGTTGATAAACAAGGTCTAGACATATTCAAACTAGACAAATCATGTATCTACCCCTAACACTCTAAACTCTGTCTTATGAAGTCAAGCATGAAGAGAAGTGGTTTTGGGTTTCAAACATGCAAATTTCAAAAACCCCCAAAAGCTTCATTTTAGAGTGACTAAGAAGGATCCATGCTTACCTTTTAATTTTCAGATTTTAAACTTGTTTAAATCTTTGTGAAACCTAGGATTTGACCAAGATTCAAATGGGCATAAAAATTCAGGAAAAAACCAAAAGAATGATAAACCAAAGCACATAGCATTCTTATGTCATAGAGTAAGCATTCAAGTTGATTAACAAGGTCTAGACATATTCAAACTAGAAAATCATGTATATATCTATTCCTAACCTTAAACTCTGTCTTATGAAGCAATCATGAAGAGAAGTGGTTTTGGGTTTCAAACATGAAAATTTCAAGAACATCCCAAAAGTCGCTTCATTTTAGAGTGACTAAGAAGGATCCAGGCTTACCTTTTCGTTTTCATATTTTATACTTGTTTAAATCCAGGTCAAACATAGGATTTAACCAAGATTCAAATGGGCATAAAATAAAAAAAATAGAAGAATGAAAAACAAAAGCACATAGTCTTCTTATGTCATATAGTAAGCTTGCAAGTTGATAAACAAGGTTTAGACATGTTCAAACCAGACAAATCATGTATCTAGCCCCTAACCATAAACTCGGTCGATCTTATGAAGTCTAGCATGAAGAGAAGTCGTATTGGTTTCAAACATGAAAATTTCAAGAACCACCCAAAATCTTCAAATGGGCATATAACATTCAAAAAACCAGAAAAATGAAAAACCAAAGCACATATATAGCCTTCTTATGTCATATAGTAAGCATTCAAGTTGATAAACAAGCATGTCTAGACATATTCAAACCCGACAAATCATGTATCTACCCCTAACCCTAAACTCTGCATGTCTTATGAAGTCAACCATGCATGAAGAGAAGTGGTTTTTGGGTTTCAAACATTGAGATTTCAAGAACCCCCAAAAGCTTCATTTTAGAATGACTAGCTAGGAAGGATCCAGGCTTACCTTTTCATTTTCATGCTATAGACTTGTTTAAATCTTGGTCAAACCTAGGATTTGACCAAGATTCAAATGGGCATAAACATTCAAAAAAATCAAAAAATCAAAAACCAAAGCACATATAGTCTTCTTATGTCATATAGTAAGAATTGAAGTTGATAAACAAGGTATAGACATATTCAAACTAGACAAATCATGTATCTACCCCCTAAAGCCCTAAACTAGCTTTGTCTTATGAAGTCAAGCATGAAGAGAAATGGTTTTGGGTTTCAAATTAAACATGGAAATTTCAAGAACCCCCCCAAAGCTTCATTTTGGAGTGACTAAGAAGGATCGAGGTTTACCTTTTCATTTTCATGTTTTAAACTGCCTTAGATCTTGGTCAAACCTATGATTTCACCACGACTCAAATGGGCATAAAAATTAAAAAAAAATGAAAAACCAAAGCACATAGCCTTCTTATGTCATATATAGTAAGCATTCAACTTGATGAACATGGCTGGTCTAGACATATTCATAATAGAAAAAACGTGTATCTACCCCCTAACGATTAATTAACTTTGTCTTAATTATGAAGTCAAGCATGAAGAGAAGTGTTTTTGGGTTTCAGACATGGAAATTTTGAAAACCTCCCAAAAACTTCATCTTAGAGTGACAAAGAAGGATCCAAGCTTACCTTTTCATTTTCATGTTTTAAGCTTGTTTAAATATTGGTCAAGCCTAGGATTTGACCAAGATTCAAATGGGCATAAAAATTCTGGAAAAATAAAAAAATAAAAACCAAAGCACATAGTCTTCTTACGTCATATATATCTATAGTAAGCATATTCAAGTAGATAAACAAGGTATAGACATATTCAAAACAGACAAATCCTGTATCTACCCCCTAACCCTAAACTCGGTCTTATGATGCCTAGCATGAAGAGAAGTCGTTTTGGGTTTCAAACGTTTAAGCCAAAAGCCCCATTTCATATATTTCAAATTTGGTTCAAATTTGAAAGACATACAAGTTATAGCACACATAGTGCATACATGTTCACACATACTGCACTACTCCCTCCGTCCACAAATAAGTGTACATTTGGGTTTTTGGATAAGTCAAACTTTAACAATTTTGACCATTTTTTTACCAAAAAGTAGCAACATGTGTGACATCAAATTACTATATTATGAGACTGTATTTTGAGATGAATCTAGTGATGGTAGTTTAGTGTCATAAATGTTGTTACGTTTCCCTAAAAAGTTAGTCAAAGTTAATAAAGTTTGACTTATCTAAAAACTCAAATGTACACTTATTTGTGGACGGAGGGAGTAGATGCTAATTAACCCTATAGTTTGAGGCCATTTGGATGAGGTCGAAAAAATCTTGGATTAGAAATGGGGTTGTTCGAACCCCGTAGTTGGATTTTTTATGAACTTGATCTGTAGTACTGGGCAAAACCCTAGTTTAACGTATTTAATTATAGATTCGTAGGTTGATTTTTCTACCTTTTTATTATTATTACTATGCAGCACATGTGTGTTTGCCCGTCGAGTGAAACTCGGAGGAAGAGGGATCACTCGGAAGGAGAGAAGAAGGGAGAGCATTATGGTGTCTCCCCTTTTTCGGGTGATGATGTTGACTTTTGTGCAGGGTTTGTCAGTGAGCAGGAGGTGCGAGCGAGCGAGCGAGCGAGTCGAGCGAGGCCGAGAATGAGAGAGATTTGTTTTTTTTGTGAGAGGGACAACCGAAGGATCCAGAAGGACCCACAGACTTCCAAAGCATCCTGATGCGTCTTCTCTTGACAAAGAAGATGGCTTGGAGTTTGCGTACCTACTGCACTTGACTTGTGCTCACTGAAGTGTGGGACCTCACGCATGGGCACCACACGTAAGTGACAGACCTGTTGGTGTAAAAACTCGGTTGATTATTATAGTGCATTAGAACAAAGTTTCCTATGGATTCAACGGTAGGAAATCCAAGTTAACTCATTTACATGACATTAATTTTTCCATGAAGCAAAGTTAACACATCTATCAATTGGTACATTTTGGAGTGACTAAGAAGGATCCATGCTTATTCGTTTTCACGTGTTAAATTTGTTTAAATCTTGCTCAAACCTAGGATTTCACCAAGATTGAAATGGGCATGAAAATTCAAAAAAAAATGAAATACCAATGCACATAGTCTTCTTCTGTCATATATAGTAAGCATTCAAGATGATAAACAAGGTCTAGACATATTCAAACCAGGCAAATCATGTATCTACTCCCTAACGACCCTAAACTCCGTCTTATGAAGTAAGGCATGAAGAGAAGTGGTTTTGGGTTTCAAACATGGAAATGTCAAAAACCTCCCAAAAGCTTCATTTTAGAGTGACTAAGAAGGATCCATGCTTACCTTTTAATTTTCAGATTTTAAACTTGTTTAAATCTTTGTGAAACCTAGGATTTGACCAAGATTCAAATGGGCATAAAAATTCAGGAAAAAACCAAAAGATTGATAAACCAAAGCACATAGCATTCTTATGTCATATAGTAAGCATTCAAGTTGATAAATAAGGTCTAGACATATTCAAACTAGAAAATCATGTATATATCTGCCCCTAACCTTAAACTCTGTCTTATGAAGTCAATCATGAAGAGAAGTGGTTTTGGGTTTCAAACATGAAAATTTCAAGAACATCCCAAAAGCCGCTTCATTTTAGAGTGACTAAGAAGGATCCAGGCTTACCTTTTCGTTTTCATATTTTATACTTGTTTAAATCCAGGTCAAACATAGGATTTGACCAAGATTCAAATGGGCATAAAATAAAAAAAATAGAAGAATGAAAAACAAAAGCACATAGTCTTCTTATATATGTCATATAGTAAGCTTTCAAGTTGATAAACAAGGTTTAGACATGTTCAAACCAGACAAATCATGTATCTACCCCCTAACCATAAACTCGGTCGATCTTATGAAGTCTAGCATGAAGAGAAGTCGTATTGGTTTCAAACATGAAAATTTCAAGAACCTCCCAAAATCTTCAAATGGGCATAAAATTCAAAAAACCGGAAAAATGAAAAACCAAAGCACATAGCCTTCTTATGTCATATAGTAAGCATTCAAGTTGATAAACAAGCATGTCTAGACATATTCAACCCCGACAAATCATGTATCTACCCCTAACCCTAAACTCTGCATGTCTTATGAAGTCAACCATGAAGAGAAGTGGTTTTGGGTTTCAAACATTGAGATTTCAAGAACCCCCCAAAAGCTTCATTTTGGAATGACTAAGAAGGATCCAGGCTTACCTTTTCATTTTCATGTTATAGACTTGTTTAAATCTTGGTCAAACCTAGGATTTGACCAAGATTCAAATGGGCATAAACATTCAGAAAAAATCAAAAAATCAAAAACCAAAGCACATATAGTCTTCTTATGTCACATAGTAAGAATTGAAGTTGATAAACAAGGTCTAGACATATTCAAACCAGACAAATCGTGTATCTACACCTAACCCTAAACTATATCTAATGAAGTCAAGCATGATGAGAAATGGTTTTGGGTTTCAAACATTGAGATTTCAAGAACCCCCAAAAGCTTCATTTTAGAATGACTAAGAAGGATCCAGGCTTACCTTTTCATTTTCATGTTATAGACTTGTTTAAATCTTGGTCAAACCTAGGATTTGACCAAGATTCAAATGGGCATAAACATTCAGAAAAATCAAAAAAATCAAAAACCAAAGCACATGTAGTCTTCTTATGTCATATAGTAAGAATTGAAGCTGATAAACAAGGTCTAGACATATTCAAACCAGACAAATCGTGTATCTACACCTAACCCTAAACTATATCTAATGAAGTCAAGCATGATGAGAAATGGTTTTGGGTTTCAAACATGGAAATTTCAAAAACCTCCCAAAAGCTTCATTTTAGAGTGACTAAGAAGGATCCAGGCTTACCTTTTCATTTTCATGTTTTAAAATTATTTAAATCCTGGTCAAAACTAGGATTTGATCTTGATTCAAATGGGCATAAACATTCAGAAAAAAACAAAAAATCAAAAACCAAAGCACATATAGTCTTCTTATGTCATATAGTAAGAATTGAAGTTGATAAACAAGGTCTAGACATATTCAAACCAGACAAATCGTGTATCTACACCTAACCCTAAACTATATCTAATGAAGTCAAGCATGATGAGAAATGGTTTTGGGTTTCAAACATTGAGATTTCAAGAACCCCCCAAAAGCTTCATTTTAGAATGACTAAGAAGGATCCAGGCTTACCTTTTCATTTTCATGTTATAGACTTGTTTAAATCTTGGTCAAACCTAGGATTTGACCAAGATTCAAATGGGCATAAACATTCAGAAAAAATTAAAAAATCAAAAACCAAAGCACATATAGTCTTCTTATGTCATATAGTAAGAATTGAAGTTGATAAACAAGGTCTAGACATATTCAAACCAGACAAATCGTGTATCTACACCTAACCCTAAACTATATCTAATGAAGTCAAGCATGATGAGAAATGGTTTTGGGTTTCAAACATTGAGATTTCAAAAACCTCCCAAAAGCTTCATTTTAGAGTGACTAAGAAGGATCCAGGCTTACCTTTTCATTTTCATGTTTTAAACTTGTTTAAATCTTGGTCAAACCTAGGATTTGGCCAAAGATTCAAGTTGATAAACATGGTCTAGACATATTCAAACTAGAAAATCATGTATCTACCCCTAGCCCTAACCCTAAACTCTGTCTTATGAAGTCAAACATGAAGAGAAGTGGTTTTGGGTTTCAAACATGCATGGAAATTTCGAAAACCTCCCAAAAACTTCATCTTAGAGTGACTAAGAAGGATCCATGATTACCTTTTCATTTTAATGTTTTAAACTTGTTTAAATCTTGGTCAAACCCTAGGATTTGGCCAAGATTCAAATGGGCATAAACATTCAGAAAGAACAAAAAATGAAAAACCAATGCACATGCATAGTCTTCTTAGGTCATATAGTAAGCATTCAAGTTGATAAACAAGCATGTCTAGACATATTCAAACCCGACAAATCATGTATCTACCCCATAACCCTAAACTCATCTGTCTTATGAAGTCAACCATGAAGAGAAGTGGTTTTGGGTTTCAAACATTGAGATTTCAAGAACCCCCCAAAAGCTTCATTTTAGAATGACTAAGAAGGATCCATGCTTACCTTTTCACTTTCATGTTTTAAACTTGTTTAAATCTTGGTCAAACCTAGGATTTGACCAAGATTCAAATGGGCATATATAAACATTCAGAAAAAACAAAAACCAAAAACCAAAGCACATATATATATAGCCTTCTTATGTCATATATATATATATATAGTAAGCATTCAAGTTGATGAACAAGGTCTAGACATATTCAAAACAGAAAAGGCATGTATCTACCCCTAACCCTTAACTTTGTCTTATGAAGTCAAGCATGAAGAGAAGTGGTTTCGGGTTTCAAACATGGAAATTTCTAAAACTTCCCAAAAGCTTAATTTTAGAGTGACTAGGAAGGATCCAGGCTTACCTTTTCATTTTCATGTTTTAAGTTTGTTTAAATCCTAGTCAAACCTAGGATTTGACCAAGATTCAAATGAGCATAAAAATTCAGAAAAAATCAAAAAAAATGAAAACCCAAAGCACATAGCCTTCTTACGTCATATATATAGTAATTAAGCATTCAGGTTGATAAACAAGGTCTAGACATATTCAAAACATACAAATCATGTACTCCGTATCTACCCCCAACCCTAAACTATGTTTTTGGGGGATTTCTTTGACGAAGTTATAACACCCCCACATTTCACATTGGAATTACTTTCAGTAAATCAGCATAAAGTCGTTTAAATGTGCGAAACTATCTTGAAAGTACTAAAACCGTAAAAGTTGGGAATTGGCACTAAAATATGGCGTAATTTATCTAAAAAATGTAGAGTTGCCAGTTTGACCCGTATCTTATATGTACACCATTCACAAAATAAACATATTTTGTCATCTAGAAAATGAAAAAAATATTTTTTATACCGAAAAGTTGAAAAGTCTAGTCATTAACATTGTTGGGAATGGCAAGATGCACCACCATGCCCAATTTGGGCACATTGTAACAAACTGTGCCACAAATATGGCCATAACTATATCATTTGGCTTGCAAACCATGAATCTTCATACACGATAGTCCGCTTTGTGAAGACATTTTGTTTTTCACTACCCTATCACATGTTTCTTATTTTCCCTGTCAACTAACACATACAAGCACACTCCATGTAGAAGGGTTTCATTTTTCAGGTTTTCTTCAGTTTCATTTATTTATTTCAAAACCAGGTCAAAATGTTTTACATGATTATCCTGCAAAGGGGTTGAATATTTCAGTACTATCGCTGGTTTCTATATATAGTAAGTAATATGTATATAAAAATTATTTATGGGGACTTGTAGGACCAAGTTATAACATATCTACAATTCAAATTTGAATTACTTTCAATAAATCAGCATAAAGTCATTTAAATGTGCGAAACTAGCTAGAAAGCACTAAAAACCGTAAATTTGGGATTTGTCATTAAAATATGGCGTAATTTATTTAAAAAATGTAGATGCGCCATTTTGACCCATATCTTTTCTACCCCATGCACAAAAAAACATATTTTATCATCTAGAAAATGAAAAACGATTTTTTATACCGAAAACTTGAAAAGTCTAGTCATCAACATTGTTAGAAATGGCAAGATGCACCACCATGCCCAATTAGGGAACACTATAACAAACAATGTTGTCCAGGGATAATCAAACTTGGTAATATGAACTATGAGATTGAACAAAACGTTATATTTGGTTTACCCTTTGAACCTCCTAACTTACCACAACATTGACTTCTTATTTTTATTTACAAATAGATATTTTAATATCCCATTGTTGTGCAATAATATATGTTTTTATTATCTCAAATCAATTAGCATTTGATTTTAAAAAACTACCATAATAATTCATGAGAAAGCGTTGAACAAGTTTCAGAATGTAATTTTAGACTTGATAGTTGATATGACCAATAATAGACTTAAATTAAATTGGATTTCAAAGTTCAGATTTTATAAGCGAATATAGTTTCATGTTGCAGATTATGTATTAGCTTGAGGGGCACCCCTAGAATAAAGTAGGTCGGTCACTTACGTGTGGTCCCATGCGTGTAGGTCCCACACATCAGTGAGCACAAGTCACGTGCGGTAGGTAGGCAAACTCCCAGCAATCTTCTTTGTTAAGTAAAGACGCGTCGTCAAGACTCTCTCTCTCTCTCTCTCTCTCTCTCTCTCTCCCTTTTGTCGCTGAAAAAAATGAATATTAGACGGGCGCGTAGCCTGCACTGCAGGTCTACATAACTGAAACCCTGTGTGCCAGTCAACATCACTCACCGAAAAAAGTGAAGCATTTCTTTTCACCATAAATAACAGCGGCCCCGTGAGGCACTGCTCTCCCTTTCTCTTTCTCCTTCCGTGTGATCCCTCTTCCACCTTTTATCCTTTGCACGATCGAAACTCCACTTATTGTTGTCATTGTTGCACAAAACACTCACTTAACCTGTTCTTTTGCACATATCACCAACTCATGTATTTGTTGCACAAAGGTCTAAATCTGTCGCTAAGCTACTTTACTCTAAATCTGATGACCGGGACCTAGAAGGTAGTGATATCCATTGTCATTGTGTAGTGTGTTTTTTAGAACTCTAAAAGAATATGAAAATATTTTAGCAATTGAAATAATATAAATTAACTAATATGGGATCGATAGTCATGAAATATATTTTCTACTATCCGGCCAATATCAAGTGTCATGAAATATATTCATTGTAAACTTAGTGATAATCACTCGAGTTTGATATGAATGGCCTAGCTAGCTATGGGCATCTGACCCACAAGTATATGTATCGTAGTATCTTCGATAAGTAAGAATGTCGATCCCAACGAGGAGCAGAAGGTGTTGGCGATTTCGATGAAGGATTCACTGTAAATGCTCACAGACAAGTATTCAGGGGGTTTTGATATTGCAGATAAATAAAGTACAAGTAAATAAAATACGAGAGAAATAATTGCAGCGAGTGGCCCAATCCTTTTTAGCACAAAGGACAAGCCGGTTTGTTTACTTATAATGACCAAACGTTCCTGAGGACACATGGGGATTTTAGTCTAGTGCTTTCGCTACATACAGCTGATTAATCTTCATTGTTTTGATAAGTGTTGTGTGGGTGAACCTATGCTAATGCACCGCCCTTCCTAGGACTAATACATACTTGTGATTATACCCCTTGCAAGCATCCGCAACTACAAGAAAGTAATTAAGATAAATCTAACCACAGCCTTAAACTCTGAGATCCTGCGATCCCTCCTGCATCGATATACTAACGGGGGCTTAGGTTTCTGTCACTCCGGCAACCCCGCAATTAGCAACCGAATACAAGATGCACTCCCCTAGGCCCATAAATGGTGAAGTGTCGTGTAGTCGACGTTCACACGACACCACTAGAAGAATGACACCACAACTTAAATATCATAACATTGAATATTACTCAACCATAATTCACTACTAGCATTTAGACTTCACCCATGTCCTCAAGAACTAAACGAACTACTCACGAGACATCATATGGAATACAATCAGAGGTGATATGATGATGAATAACAATCTGAACATAAACCTTGGTTCAATGGTTTCACTCAATAGCATCTACAACAAGTATAGAATAACACCGGGAGAGTTTCCCCTATCAAACAATCAAGATTTAACCCGAATTGCTACAGCGATGAGAGGTGCAGCGGTGGTGATGGCGGTGTAGATGGTGGAGATGATGATGATGGTGATGGAGATGATGTCCCGCTTGATGACGATGGCGATGGCGTCGATTTCCCCCTCCGGGAGGGAATTTCCCCGGCGGATTCCTGCCCGCCGGAGAGCTCTTTTCTCTCTGGTGTTCTCCGCCCCGCAGAGGCGGCTGTAACCCTTCGTGAGGATCCCTCTGTGGCTTAGGTTTTCGGGACGAAGGAGTACGCGAAGAAAAGGAGGCGAAAAGGGTCGTGGGCCCCCCAGCATAGGGTGGCGCGGCCAGGCCTGGGCCGCGCCGCCCTATGGTCTGGGCCCACAGTGGCCCCTCTCTTCTTCCCCTTCTGGCTACCTCCGTCATTTGGAAAAATAGGAATTTACGTGAAATTCCCTTCCACAGTTGATCTTCCGAAATATTGCGTTCTGACGGTGCTTTTTCCAGCAGAATCCTGGCTCCGGTGCTTGATCCTCCAATGATGATGAAACATGCAAAATAGATGAAATAACATAAGTATTGTGTCCCAATATGAAATATATCAATGAATAACAGCAAATTATGATACAAAATAGTGATGCAAATTGGACGTATCAACTCCCCCCAAGCTTAGACCTCGCTTGTCCCCAAGCGAAACTGAGCTCGATAAACGAGACCACATGTTTATGGAGTGAAGAGTCGATAAATAAAATACGGACAAGAAGCATCATATTCATTTACACAAGACATTCTAGTAAACAACTTCCTCATATAACTCATCTCGAAATAAGTAAAGAGAAATCACAAGTAAAGGTGCATAAGAAATCATAATTGGTGATGGCAAACTTTGTTCTTGGTCAGAGAACTACTAACGGATTGTACTTCTAAGCAAAGCTTTCATATTAGAATTTATAGCTGAGCCTTCATATTTAAGCATAACAATCTCCTCATAATCATTGATAACTTCAAAGTCATATTCATTCAGATAAAATTGGTACTAAACAAGAAAGTATAAAAGACATGATTAACTGAATCATAGCATAAATGATTGGTTCACAACAACTCAATTGCTTGCTTGAGATAGAGAGAAATAGGTTTACTGACTCAACATAAAAGTAAAAGACAGGCCCTTCGCAGAGGGAAGCAGGGATTAAATCATGTGCTAGAGCTTTTCAAGTTTTGAAATCATATAAAGAGCATAAAAGTAAGATTTTGAGCGGTGTTTGTTGTTGTCAACGAATGGTAGCGGGTACTCTAACCCCCTTGCCAAACGAACCTTCAAAGAGCGGCTCCCATGAGGGACGGCATCTCTACCAGCAAGGTAGATCATCCCCCTTCTCTTTTGTTTACACATGTATTTTAGTTTTATTATGGGTGACACTCCCCCCAACCTTGGCTTTCTCAATCCATGGCTAACCGAATCCTCGGGTGCCTTCCAACATTCACATACCATGGAGGAGTGTCTATTGCAAAATTAAGTTGCTTACTGATAACTCAGAGCAAAACATGTGAAGAGAATTATTAATGAAAGTTATTAATTGGGGCTGGGAACCCCGTTGCCAGCTCTTATTGCAAAATTATTGGATAAGCGGATGTGCCGCTAGTCCATTGGTGAAAGTCCGCCCAACAAGATTGAAAGATAAAACACCACATACTTCCTCATGAGCTATAAAACATTGACACAAATAAGGAGTAGTAATTTGAATAATTTAAAGGTAGCACATGAAGTATTTACTTGGAATGGCAGAAAATACCATGTAGTAGGTAGGTATGGTGGACACAAATGGCATAGGTTTGGTCTAAGGTTATGGATGTATGAGAAGCATTCCCTCTCGATACAGGTCTTTGGCTAGCAAGGTTTGATAGCAAGCATAAAGGTTGAGGGAAACAAACAAATATACATATGATAGAAACAATCATGCATCTTTCTCATAAGCACAAGCAATTTTAACTCTAGAATACTAAGCATAGAGATAATAGAATAATGTATCTAAGTGTATTTCTCTCCTTCATTAAACATCAAGATGTTGTTGCTATTGACCAATGCTAAGTTTGCCAAAACCAAATAGATTTACTTGATGCTCCCAAAGTGATATCAATACTCATGTCAAGAGTAATCATATAATGGAGATTGCAAACTAAAATAAGGTGTGCAAAAAGTAAATGATAAGACTTCTCATTAATATTCCATAACGATAACTCACACCAACGGATACATAGATAACTAACTAAGAGAGATACTTCCACATTGCATACTATTCCATATGATAACTTCCCTACTCATGATATGACACTACTTGATAGTAAAAGATAAAGGTGGTGATGTGATACCGCGGCACTCCCCCAAGCTTGGAACAAACCAAGGGGATGCCAATACCGATGATGAATTACTCCTTCGGTGATGATGGTGAATCTTTGTCGTCATCAGACTTCCATGGAAGAGGCCCTCCATCAACAAAAGACATCTTGGTCTCCGGAAACCTGAAACTAGCAGCATGACTTATGCGCTTAAACCTGTTTTCATACTCACAGTTCTGATTATGGACATCATAGAGTTGAGCTTGGAGTTTGTTGGTGGTGTCGTGAAGTGAGAAGATATCGTCCCACAGCTTTGCAGTCTCCTTCTTGTGTCCATCAATGAGTTCAGACACAATCTTGTGAAAGATATCCACTTCACGCTCAGCCATCTTCTTGTAGTTGAAAACCTCTTGTTCCAGCTTCTCCATCCTGTCTTCCAAGCTCCCTTCTCCCTTAGGACCCTGGACATCTTTGATCTGCAACTCTCCATCCACGAGCTGCAACTCTTTGGGGTGCATCTTCAGCTCGTTCATGTACGGGTTGACGACGTCCTCAAAGAAGCTGTCCTTCTGAGTTCCCGACGAAGACATGATGGATCTAGATCCGAAGCAGATCCTGGCAGAAAACAGCTCGAAACAAAACACGACGAGAAAACGATATTACGGACCTCCAGGGGTCCGGGGGATTATATAGCAAATATTTTTACGACAAAAGGAAGGTTCCAGGTCGAAAACGAGTCGGAAAGGGGCAACGAGGCGGCCAGACCATAGGTCGGCGCGGCCAGGGTGGGGCCCGCGCCGGCCTATGGTGGCACGCCCTCGCGCGTCTTTTCCACTCCGTTTCGATTCCGTAATTTTTCATATTTTCCAAAAACAGCAAAAATAATGTTCGGAAAGGTAAACGCGGACTTTTTATTACCTATACTGTTACCTATTCAAAGTCCAGTTCTGGCGGACTGTCAATTTGTCCTTTGATGAAAGCCTCCGGTGTTTCCACTTGAATAATATCAACATCAACATTATAAGAATCACCCGAGATATAATGCTTGAGTCTTTGTCCATTCACCACTTGTGTGGCATTGCCTTGGAGAGAGCTAATTTTAATTGCTCCTGAACGATACACCTCCTCAACAACATATGGTCCTTCCCACTTCGAGAGTAATTTCCCTGCAAAGAATCTGAGACGAGACCGATACAATAGAACTTGATCTCCAACATTAAATTCTCTTTTGATGATCCTTCTATCATGCCATTTCTTAACTTTTTCTTTAAAGAGTTTAGCATTTTCATAAGCTTCACTTCTCCATTCATCTAGAGAACTTAATTGCAACAACCTCTTATTACCGGCTAATTTAGGATCTTTATTTAATTCTCTAACAGCCCAATAAGCTTTGTGCTCTAGTTCTAGAGGTAAATGACAAGCTTTTCCATAAACCATTTTATAAGGTGACATTCCCATAGGATTTTTATAAGCAGTTCTATAAGCCCATAACGCTTCTTTCAATTTGCTAGGCCAATTCTTTCTAGATTTATTAACAGTCTTACCTAAGATAGCTTTAATCTCTCTATTTGATAATTCTACTTGACCACTAGTTTGAGGGTGATAAGCAGAAGCAATTCTATGATTAATACCATACTTAGCAAGAGTTTTTCTAAAACCTCCATGAATGAAATGAGAACCTCCATCAGTCATAATATATCTAGGTACTCCAAATCTAGGAAATATAATATCTACAAGCATTTTTATAGAGGTCTCACCATCAGCACTTTTTGTAGGTATAGCTTCTACCCATTTAGTAACATAATCAACAACGACAAGTATATGAGTGTTACCTTCTGAAGAAGGGAAAGGACCCATGAAGTCGAATCCCCAACAATCGAATGGTTCAATAACAAGAGTATAATTCATAGGCATTTCATTGCGTCTGGAGATATTACCAACTCTTTGACATTCATCACAAGATAAGATAAACTTCCTTGCATCTTTGAAGAGTGTTGGCCAATAAAAACCTGATTGTAGAACCTTTTGCGCGGTTCTATCTCCAGCGTGATGTCCTCCATAAACACTACCATGACATTTATTCAATATCTCCTGTTGTTCATATTCAGGAACACATCTTCGCATAATACCATCCACTCCTTCTTTATATAAGTGTGGGTCATCCCAAAAATAATGCCTCAAGTCATAAAAGAATTTCCTCCTTTGCTGAGCTGAAAAGGTTGGAGGCAAACTTCGAAACAATAAAGTTAGCATAATCAGCATACCAAGGGCTCTCTCGAGCTCACCTTTATTACAGCCAATTGTTCATTTGGAAAACTATCATTAACAGGAACAGGATCATAAGCAATATTTTCCAATCTAGACAAATTATCAGCAACAGGATTATCAGCACCTTTCCTATCTATAATATGTAAATCAAATTCTTGCAACAGAAGTACCCATCTAATAAGCCTTGGCTTAGCATCTTTCTTTGTCATAAGGTATCTAATTGCAGCATGATCAGTATGAATTGTAACTTTTGAATCAACAATATAGGGTCTAAACTTATCACAAGCAAAGACTACAGCTAACAATTCCTTTTCAGTTGTAGCATAATTTCTTTGAGCAGCATCAAGAGTCTTACTAGCATAATGAATAACATTTAATTTTTTATCTACCCGCTGTCCAAGAACAGCGCCTACAGCAAAATCACTAGCATCACACATAATTTCAAAAGGCAAATTCCAATCAGGAGGTTCAACTACAGGAGCAGTTGTTAAGGCTTTCTTTAGAGTTTCAAAAGCTTCCTTACAATCATCATCAAAAACAAAAGGTACATCTTTTTGAAGAAGATTAGTAAGAGGCTTTGAAATTTTAGAGAAATCTTTAATAAATCTCCTATAAAACCCAGCATGACCAAGAACACTACGAATACCTTTAACATCCCTCGGATAGGGCATCTTCTCAATTGCTTCAACTTTAGCTCTATCAACTTCAATACCTCTCTCGGAAATTTTATGTCCCAATACAATTCCTTCATTAACCATAAAGTGGCATTTCTCCCAATTAAGAACAAGGTTAGTTTCTTCACATCTCTGCAAAACTTTATCGAGGTTTCGCAAGCAATTATCAAAAGAATTCCCATAGACAGAAAAATCATCCATGAACACCTCTACAATACTTTCGCAAAAACCATGAAAAATAGCAGACATGCATCTTTGAAAAGTAGCAGGAGCATTACATAAACCAAAAGGCATACGCCTATAAGCATAAGTTCCATAAGGACAAGTAAAAGTGGTTTTCTCTTGATCTTTAGCTTTAACAGCAATTTGTGAAAACCCAGAATAACCATCAAGAAAGCAAAAATGAGTATTTTTAGACAACCTTTCTAACATTTGATCAATAAAGGGTAAAGGGTAATGATCTTTCTTAGTAACTTTATTAACTTTTCGAAAATCAATGCACATTCTATAACCTACAACTATTCTTTGAGGAATAAGCTCATCATTATCATTAGGCACAACAGTCATTCCTCCTTTCTTAGGAACACAATGAACAGGACTAACCCATCTACTATCAGCAATAGGATATATAATACCAGCTTCAAGGAGTTTTAATACCTCATTCCTTACCACTTCCTTCATCTTCGGAATTAGACGACGTTGATGTTCAACAACAGGCTTTGCATCATCTTCCATATTAATAGCATGTTGGCAAATAGAAGGAGAAATCCCTTTCAAATCATCAAGAGTATAGCCAATAGCTCCTCGGTGTTTCTTCAATATTTCCAATAACCTTTCTTCCTCAATCTCTGAAAGCTTAGAACTAATAATAACAGGATATATTTTCTTATCATCAATATGAGCATATTTAAGATTATCAGGTAAAGGCTTTAAATCAAAAACAGGATCTTCCTTTGGTGGCGGTGTTGTACCCAAATCTTCCACCGGTAAATCATGCTTGAGAATAGGTTGGCGACGAAAAATTTCCTCAAGCTCATCTCTTTCTTTCCTAAAAGCTTCACTTTCACTATTCTCCAAATGTTGCTGCAAAGGATTATTAGGAACAAGAACAATAGATGCACATTGCTCCATTTTAAAATCATTACTAGGCAAGTCAGCTTTATAAGGAGTTTTGGTAAATTTAGAAAAGTTAAATTCATAAGGTTCACCAGCAAATCTAGTCAAAATTTTCTCTTTCTTACAATCTATAATAGCTCCACAAGTATTTAGAAAAGGTCTACCAAAAATGATAGGACAATGATCACTAGCAGCAGAACCAAGTACCAAAAAGTCAGCAGGATATTTAATCTTACCACATAGAACTTCCACATCTCGAACAATACCAATTGGAGAAATAGTTTCTCTATTAGCCAGATGAATAACCACATCAATATCTTCAAGTTCACAAGAACCAATTTCGTGCATAATCTCCGTGTAAAGTTCATAAGGAATAGCACTAACACTTGCACCAATATCACATAAACCATAATAGCAATGATCACCAATTCTAACAGATAGCATAGGAACACTAACTTGTTTGGATTTATTAGGATGTGAAACAATATTAGAAGCATCTTCACAGAAAATAATATGACCATCCTCCACATTTTCAGTCACAAGATCTTTAACTATAGCAACAGCAGGTTCAATTTTAATTTGTTCTTCAGGTTCTTTAGGTTTCTTTTCACTTTTATTAACCGCACTAGATATGACAGAGTACTCCTTCATTTTAGCAGGGAAAGGAGTTTTTTCAATATAAGCTTCAGGAATAACATTATCAACAGTTTCAACCACTACACATTTGTTTACAGATGAATCAACTTTATCTTTATACGGTTCATGATACTTATCAAAATTCTTCTTAGGCAGTTCATAATGAGAGGCAAAAGCTCTATAAAGATTTGCAACAACTTGGGAATCAAGACCATATGTAGCACTCATATTACGAAATTTATCAGTATCCATAAAAGCTTCAATGCATTTATAATCATAAATTATACCTGATTCTCTATCTTTGTCGTTCTCCCATCCTTCAGTATTTTCTTGGATCCGATCAAGAAGGTCCCTTTTAAACTCTTCATTCTTGCGTGTAAATGATCCAGAACAAGAAGTATCCAGCAAGGTCTTGTCTTGAAAAGAAAGTCTTGCATAGAAATTATCAATAATAACATTACCAGGAAGCTCATGAATGGGGCATTTGAGCATTAAAGACTTCAATCTCCCCCAAGCTTGGGCGATACTCTCTCCATCATGAGGCCAAAAATTATATATGCGGTTCCGATCTTTGTGAATTTCACTTGGAGGATAAAATTTGGAATAGAATAAAGGCACAATGTCCTCCCAATCAATAGAATCACCATTCTTCAGCAATTTATACCAGTGCGCCGCTTTACCAGACAGCGATATAGTGAATAGTTTCTTTCTAACTTCATTCATAGAAATACCTGCACATTTGAATAACCCGCATAATTCATGCAAAAACAGTAAATGATCACCAGGATGGACAGTTCCATCCCCTTCATAGCGGTTATCCATAACACGTTCAATAATTTTCATAGGTATTTTATATGGTACTACTTCCTCACCTGGCGCTTCATCCACTACCGTTGCAGTAGTAGTAGATTTCCCAAATAGAAATTGAAGAGAAGATCTCTCCATAATGATTTATAGCAGCAGGCAGAAATAAAATCAGCACAAACAGTAAATTTCCTTACCAATTCCACTTACCAATAGCGCTTCACTCCCCGGCAACGGCGCCAGAAAATAGTCTTGATGACCCACAAGTATAGGGGGTGTATCGTAGTATCTTCGATAAGTAAGAATGTCGATCCCAACGAGGAGCAGAAGGTGTTGGCAGCAGTTTCGATGAAGGATTCACTGTAAATGCTCACAGACAAGTATTCAGGGGGTTTTGATATTGCAGATAAATAAAGTACAAGTAAATAAAATACGAGAGAAATAATTGCAGCGAGTGGCCCAATCCTTTTTAGCACAAAGGACAAGCCGGTTTGTTTACTTATAATGACCAAACGTTCCTGAGGACACATGGGGATTTTAGTCTAGTGCTTTCGCTACATACAGCTGATTAATCTTCATTGTTTTGATAAGTGTTGTGTGGGTGAACCTATGCTAATGCACCGCCCTTCCTAGGACTAATACATACTTGTGATTATACCCCTTGCAAGCATCCGCAACTACAAGAAAGTAATTAAGATAAATCTAACCACAGCCTTAAACTCTGAGATCCTGCGATCCCTCCTGCATCGATATACTAACGGGGGCTTAGGTTTCTGTCACTCCGGCAACCCCGCAATTAGCAACCGAATACAAGATGCACTCCCCTAGGCCCATAAATGGTGAAGTGTCGTGTAGTCGACGTTCACACGACACCACTAGAAGAATGACACCACAACTTAAATATCATAACATTGAATATTACTCAACCATAATTCACTACTAGCATTTAGACTTCACCCATGTCCTCAAGAACTAAACGAACTACTCACGAGACATCATATGGAATACAATCAGAGGTGATATGATGATGAATAACAATCTGAACATAAACCTTGGTTCAATGGTTTCACTCAATAGCATCTACAACAAGTATAGAATAACACCGGGAGAGTTTCCCCTATCAAACAATCAAGATTTAACCCGAATTGCTACAGCGATGACGAGGTGCAGCGGTGGTGATGGCGGTGTAGATGGTGGAGATGATGATGATGGTGATGGAGATGATGTCCCGCTCGATGACGATGGCGATGGCGTCGATTTCCCCCTCCGGGAGGGAATTTCCCCGGCGGATTCCTGCCCGCCGGAGAGCTCTTTTCTCTCTGGTGTTCTCCGCCCCGCAGAGGCGGCTGTAACCCTTCGTGAGGATCCCTCTGTGGCTTAGGTTTTCGGGACGAAGGAGTACGCGAAGAAAAGGAGGCGAAAAGGGTCGTGGGCCCCCCAGAGCATAGGGTGGCGCGGCCAGGCCCTGGGCCGCGCCGCCCTATGGTCTGGGCCCACAGTGGCCCCTCTCTTCTTCCCCTTCTGGCTACCTCCGTCATTTGGAAAAATAGGAATTTACGTGAAATTCCCTTCCACAGTTGATCTTCCGAAATATTGCGTTCTGACGGTGCTTTTTCCAGCAGAATCCTGGCTCCGGTGCTTGATCCTCCAATGATGATGAAACATGCAAAATAGATGAAATAACATAAGTATTGTGTCCCAATATGAAATATATCAATGAATAACAGCAAATTATGATACAAAATAGGGAGCTAGCTATGGGCATCTCCCACTATATATGTTGTCCACACGACCAAGCAACAAGCATCCATGAGGAAAGTTTCTTATGGGTGACTTTCATCTCTGCCGCAAAACACGCGCCGAAATTGTTGGCGCGTCCCATTTTCAAGCTACCCCAAAACCTGCGGTTTGCCCGTCGGCCTATAAACATCGGTCCACAGAGGATATTTCCCTGTAGAGCACAATTCGAACACCACATCTTTCTCATGCTTCTACCAGGCACACTCCCACGACGACGGCCGTGCCCCACCGCCCCTCCTCACCATCACTGCCTTCTCACCGGCCACCGTAGTGACCGACCACGTTTTACCGGCTCCCTTGCTGCCTAGCAAGCCGGATTAGCTTCCTCGACGCCGACGTTCACCGCGCCATATCTCCTCCGGATCTGCTTCCCCGACTCTGTAGTCCACCTCACCGGAGATCGAGATGGGCAAAAAACGCGGCCCCAAAGTCGACCACCCCCAACCAAAGAGTAAATCCGCCCGGGCCTCAGACGAAGGTTGATGAATACTTTACATGTCCGCTTTTGTTATATGCATTTGATTTCTTACACTAGTTTTCGTTGCTTTCTTGCAATGCATTCTTGCTGATATTAGATCAGTGTAGATAGTTGTTTGCCGCGTAGCTATATGAGATCTTAACCTTACATCTGCTGATCGAGAGGAAGATCGAGGTTATGTCCGCTTTCGTTATGCATTTCTTTTCCGAGAATCACTTCTGTGTGATATGTTTTGGGGGTTTGAAGTATGCATTTTACAAAGGTTATGATAGCAGTCAAGCTAGCAGAGCAATTTGTTGATAGTATTAAACTGCCTGTATTTTTTTTTTATCTCGGAACTCTGCTGATCGTAACCTTACATCTGCTGATGGAGAGGCAGAGCTTATGTCCGCTTTCGTTACGCATTTCTTTTCCAAATATCACTTCTGTGCGGTACTTTTTTGGGGTTTGAAGTATACTACATTACTACCTCCACCCCAAACCTGAAGGCTTATTTATAAAAGTCAAACCAAGTAAAGTTTGACCAAACTTTCAGAACAATCTATCAAGAAATATAATATTTTGTAGATACCGTACGAAAATATATTCGTTATCTATTTAATGATATTAAATTTGTATTTTGCATGTTAATGATTTTTGATAAAAACTTCGGGATGGTGGTAGTACGTATTACAAAGGTTATGATAGCAGTCAAGCTAGGAGAGCAATTTATTGATAGTATTAAACTGCCTGTATTTTTTTCTATTTGCAACTCTGTGTGCGCCATGTGGAATTGCATGCTCTAGCCAGTTCATCCAATGAGGTTTTATCACTTAACACCAGAAGTTCAGGATTTTTTTATCACAGAACCACAACCCTAGAAATTTGTATCACAAAACACTAACATTTGGGGTAATTGTTTCGCAGAATACATGATCTCTGTTTGATAGCCCATTAGTGACCTCCGGCCACCGTCAGTTTAAGAGTGACCGCAGGAGAAAGACAATTAGACTTTATTTTGTGGTATTTGCTGTTAAACGCAAATACAAAGCTGTTTGTCAACACTAGTTGTTAAATCTTAAGTCCAGACAGTTCAAAATAAAATCTTATGTCCAGGGTAGTTGTATTGGTAAACATTATCAAAACCTTATGCTGGTACAGAATATATTACCCAAATCTCATGTTCTTGTGTGGTTATAATTTCTTGTGGATATTTGTCATATGGTAATTCATTTGTGTGTAGCATATGTAACAAGTGTGACTCATATTCTCATTTCCACAGAGTGTCTACAAAATTTCACACCAAAATTCATTTGTTTGTAGCAAACATGCTCACGTACTGTAAATTGGTGTCACGCTGTAGGGTCATGCTCTTGTCAAGCCGACTAATGACAAATAATGTGTTATGTGAAATAATTTCCCCAAATGTTGGTGTTTTGTGATTAAAAATCCCCAACTTGTGGTGCTAAGTGATAAAACCACTCATTCAATAGACCGAGCCTTAGGCATGTATCATTAGATATTTTTTTAGGAAGGCTGCAAATATTTATTTTGAATACTGCGTTGCTACTTGCTAGGATTTGAACTCAGGACCTTGTAGGTCTGATACCATTTCGAATTGCATGCTCTAGCAAGTTCATCCAATAGATCGATCTGTTGGAATTTGGAAGACCCTAGGCAATTATATTAAGCACACGCCATTCCATATGGTTAACCATTGGCATGAAAATGACACTTATATGTGTTTGAGTCTATATGTGGATTGCTTAGCCCTTTCCATCAGTTCGGACTTTTGGTTGCGTTGGCTACTGCATGAAGCTTGACATCATACTTATCCTAAAAATTGTTGCTGCTGCCCTTTGTTGCCCAACATAAATTATTTTTGAGCCATAATTTGTTTGCCCTTTCCATCAGTCCGGACTTCCGGTTGCGTTGGCTAGTGCATGAAGCTTGACAATATGAACATCAATTATTTTTGAGCCATAGTTTGTTTGTCATTACACCTTTTGAGCAGTCTCACTGCTACTATTAATTTGTTCTTATATGCACAGTTCCATGATAAATCTCATCTGCATTTCTCGCCAATGCATGTTAGGTCTTCCACTCGAGAATGAGTACGAAGAGCAACGGAGGCAAACTATTCTGCATAATAGCCGAGTTGCAGCCTCGTTGGGCCTAACACTACATCCTTCTACAAGGTCTAGTGCAAAAACGCCACCCACCTCCCTCACAAAGGATACGGAACATTCCTCTGATTCAGAATTTGATCCTGCTGATTGTGATGGCGAGCTGACTCAGGAAGATGCCCTGGTCGACTATCGTCTGCAACACAACAAGGTGAGTTTTCTCTGTCCTGTCATCGAATTATTTGTCCCAACTTCCATTTGTTGTATCCCAGTCCTACCAAATATGTTACCCATGCCATGTTCAATCTCATTACTACAATTTTTCCTGCTTAGTTAACGCCTCATATATGTTTTGGCATATGTTGCCTGACTGTTTTTCCATTCCATCTGCATATCATCATCATATAATATTGTACATTGAAATATCATTTATGTGTGACAGGCATCTGCAGATTCGGGAAAGAACTTTTCAAGAACGAATAGGAGGAAGAACACTCAACAGGAACCTCAGGCTGATACCGGAGGATGGGTGACAGTGCGTAATAAAAAAAGAGTTAAGCCTGATGCTCGTGCTGCTCCTCCTATTACAAGGTCTAACAAGAGACTGACACGAGGTGGCGAACAGGCCAAGAATGATAACAGTAAAAGGTCTCGTAAAAACCACAAACCATCGAATCAGACAGAAGTAGCCCCAGCATGTACCAGCCCACACATTCCACAACCACCAGTTGCCAATACTGTTTCTCAGCAACAATTGCCAACAGAACCAGTTTCCACAGCAAATTCTAGCCAAGAATTGGCACCATCAGGAGTGGTGGTAGGTAATAATGGCCAAGGACACATGATGCTAGTCCCAGATGATACAGCCTCAAATGTCCAAACAGTGCTGCCACAACACCAGCAAACTGGTGATGATCTCCCTCCGACCCTTAGTCCTGCGAAAGACAACTCCTCTCCCGATGATGAGACCCACGCCAAAAAAGGTAATACTTTTTTCAAGACTTGTAGTTTAATGCTCCCTTATGTATCTATATACCATGATAGCTTGATGTAATGCTTAACTTGGTAGGTTCGCCACGATCAATAAAAACGAGGGGGCCAACGGTAGGAAAAAAACTTGCAGCTAAGATTTCCGGAATGGGTTCAAGATTTCGCATCACATCTATTGTAGGTGGCAGAAGGCCACTTCATCCGCATGAATCTTCATATCTTGTATCACAGGTTGGCCATTTTATCAGGAATGAACTTCCTACCTTCCCATTGTGGAAGCAGCACGTTGACACCCCTTCACAGTTCGAGAGTTTAGTGCATAATTTACACGTAAGTCATGCTTCTCCTGGTAATGATAAATTATTCCACATTGATCTGTCCCATTTCTTGTAGCTTACTGTTGTTTCTATGCTATATAACTCACCAATCATTCCACCGTTGTGAGCAGTTAAGGTTTGAATTCGATGAGGATAATGAGGATGTAAAGTTTGTCATCGCTTCCATATTCAAAGAATTGTTGCGCCAGCACCGCTATAAGCTTAAGGCGACATACTTCACTGGCCAGATTACTGCCAATGTTCGAACAAAGTCTCCTGCACCCTGTATGACTGACGAGCAGTGGGGAGATCTTGTCAAGCATTGGTCTGATCCAAAGAATGTGGTATGGCTTATGAGGACCGTGAAACCAGATTAAATTCCGAATACTTATTTTGCGCCAGTGTCTCACTAGTCTCCTTTTGCAGACGTTGTCTAAAAGGAACCAGGCTAACCGCTTGAAACAACGTTTACCAAGCCGTACAGGATCTCGTCACTTGGTTGGGCATCTCTGGCAAAAAGTAATGCCCCGCTGGTCTGTACTGCTACATATGTTACTCGTAAATTGTGTAGAACTCCGTGTGCATGTTATATTTCCATCCTCCATTTCAACCACGTTATTTGATCTCCATATGATTGTACAAAAATGCAGAAAGTAGATCATGCAAACAACATGCAACCAGACAAAGAGATGACTCTGGCAGAGCAGTTCGAGGCATGCCAGAAGAACAAACATAATGTGATAGGAGAACTTGCAGAAAGTGTTATTGTAAGTCTTCTTTATGATTTAAATTTTTTAACTACACACTTGCCAATTTGTAGGAGCAATATGTCAATATGATCTTGTAGGCGTTTTTGTGAAAATGCATTTGATGTGTAATCAGGCATACCAACTTGTAGGATTAGAAGTAGTTCATACACATTAAATCTACCGTCTGCATGTTTCTCTGTAATAACTTTTATTTTTACACGACTCAAAACTTTTCAGGCAAATATGAAATTGGAGATGGCAAAACCCGGGAAAGATGGTATGGAAAAAACTCTAGAAGAATGTATGGAGACATTTACCATGGTACTTAAAAATAAAGATATCACCAAAAACACTTTCCTGCGAAATGCTGGGTTTTTGCAGTCCAAGTCCAAGTCCAAGTCCAAGTCTTTCTCTGCACAAGTTCTGGAGGAACAAATCCAAATAGAACGAGCTGCAGCAGATGTGTTAAGAAACCAAGTTGACATGTTGAGATCGAGATCAGAAGCATGTGATGCCCTACTGCAGGAGGCCAATCAAGTTTGTTATAATCTCTCAAAAGACTAATAAAATGCCATAGATAATTGGAGATGAAAACACTGACATTGACATGTGAGTACCTTGGTATTGTGAAATGTTTACTGAGACTGAGGCACTGTTCCTATTTTGTTGGTGGATGCATTTATCTACGGCTGGGATCAACTTGGTAGTTGTTCCTGTGGATGTTTTAGAAATTGGTTGCCTAGCCTTTTCAATCCGTTCGAACTTAAATGGTATTAGAGCCAAGGTCTCGAGTTTGAATTGTTGACGGTGTGGTTCAATTCATCCTTAAATTGTTGGTGCCCCATTGGCCCTTGTAAAGCTTCATGTGCCTACCTCCGAATCCAGTGTTGAATTTCTCTTGTCACACACGAGGATGGCTGTTAATGTGTATATAAGTGGGTTGCATAGCCCCTTTTATATAAGGTTGCAAGTTTCCTTTTTGTGTTGTGCCTTTGGGATTCAGCCTGCACTTCTGACTTTTGGTTGCGTTGGCTACTGCATAAGTTTAATATAGTTCCATGTGGTTTTTGTTGAGTTCTATAATAAGTGGATTGCCTAGCCCTTTCCATCATTTCGGACCTGTGGTGTGCTATTCTGTTTTCCACGTATTAGACCTCCTCTTCTTAACAAGACTCCATGAGTAGGAGGCACTATGATTTTTTTTTGCGCATGAAATTACTCAATTAGATAGCTTAATCCCATTTGTTGACTCTCTGTTGATCAGCCACTTGAGGGTAAAACTGAGTATATTGCACTAGCCAGTATTTTTTTTATGAGGTAATGCACTAGCCAGTATTAGTACTCGAGGGGAAAACTGAGTGCAGATATTTTTCCAGTGTAAGGCTAACTGAGTACACGTAACGGTGCAGACGTGCAGTACCACGGACGCGTGTCGCGGTGCACAGCGGTTAGGCGGTGCGCGTGTTGAGACCAAACGTCTAGCTTTTTTGAGAAACTGCCGAGACCAACCGTCACGTTGCCAGAGCCCCCTCTCTCCCTCCCTCTGCACACAGTCTCATTCTCACTCACGCACGCAACCACGCCTCTCACGTCCCATCAACTTCTCCAAATCGAAGGAAAAAACACCAACCGCCCACGCGCGCTCCCTGCCGGCGATGGACAAGAAGAATGCGCCGGCGGCCGTCGCCTCCGTGAACTGGGCCTCTCTCTCGGCTGATGGACCACTTCACAAGATCGGCGAATGCTTACTGGCGAACGAGCAGTACGCTGACACCTACTCTGCTATGAGGCAAGTCTGTAGAAATTGGCGCTCAGGTTTACCTGAGCCCGACGTGCACCTGCACGAATGGATCATGCTAGACCACGGCCTTCCACGCGCTGCTGATTTCACCTTCCTCCACCTCCGCACATCCCGCTACGTCACCATCGATCTAACGGAAGTTCATGCAAGGTTCAAATTCCTCCATATCTATAGAGTTAATCTATTTTTATTTTCAATCGTAAACATCTTAGTGCTGAATGTTATCTTCATCAATATATTTTAGATACTACTTTGTCGGCTTTTGCCGTGGCGTCATCGTGCTTGCCCAGAAGAACCAGCCGCACAAGATACGGCTTCTGAACCCACTCACAAAGACATTGAATACTATGTTTGAGGCGCATATGCCAAACGTTATTCTGAAGTCAGTCGCTGTGATGAAGTCCCCGACTATGGTCTTCGTTTCCAAAGATTACCCGGCGGAAATTGCTTGGGTCGATGAGAGCACTCCAACTAAGGGTATAGATGAAGATTGGGGAGAAGGAAGATTTTCGATCGAGCACCATTGTCTGCGTTGCATTACCCCGTTCAATGGTGAATTGTATGCAATAGCTGTGAACAATTTTGAGTTCGGAAAATTAGTGTGCACCAACAATGTCCAGTTGGAGCAGCGTGCGAGCACTGTCAAAATGGATACACTATTTTCATTTCCAGAACTTGGAAATAACAAGTTCTACCTTGTGGAGTCGGATGGTGCTCTGCTGCTTGTGTTGTTGGACAACAAGCATTTGGAGGAAGGTCAACCATTGGTGTACCGTGTGGACACTGAGAGCCGCTCTCTCCATGCCGTCAATAACATTGGCAGTCGTGCCTTCTTCGTCCATTATATCCGGTGTATCTCCGTCGACACCAGAGTGCACCCGACACTTCGACCTGGCTGCATCTACTACACAGATTTTGGTTATATCAGAGAGTACTTTGATGATATAAAGGCCTGGGATGAGTGGCCAATACATGTGAATAGATTAGGAAACTACGGTATGAGAAATGAACAAAGGCCATACCGTTTGGAGGATGTATTGGCTGCACACTGCAGACGGAAGGAGTTCAATGAAAATTTCCTTCAATGGAGTGACGAAGAAATATATGCTGAATGAAGAACATATTCGTTCATCCTGGGGTATCCTAATCTTCATGTTGGCCATACATTGTGTCTTGTATTATTTTCAGATTAGTTTGTCGTGAACATTAACATTGTTATTGGCTGCTTTTGGCTCTTGTATGCAGTTTATGTAGTATTATACTTAGTTTTCTGGATTTATTATGCTGCTGTGAATTTATCCTATACTAGCTTCTAGATTTGACTGATTTTGTTTGTAATGATGATGGCTTGATGTGGCTGCTGGCCTTAACTGCCGAAGCAGAGCAATTAGTACTTAACCAGGTGTACCGTCTTTATATTAGTATTATATTATATTACTTGACCATAGCCATATTCAAAATCAAATCTCAGTCGGGCGGCAAAATCTCCCGCCAATCTAGAAATATTTCAGGCGTGTTTTTGAATGGGATAAGAAGATAGAACACGATGATAGTAACCGATATTCAAGGTGATGATGATTTGATTTTGCACTCGGCCTTGAACAGAGGTACTAGTACGGTCTCACAATTTTTTATCATTATACTTGGACCTTAGCCAAATTCAAAATCTCATAGCGGCAAAACTTCCCGCCCACAAAATACAAAAAATTCACACGCTTTCAAATTCCCATTCTACCCTTGTGGAGATGACAGAAAGTCGGTTGGTGGGGGGGTCTGCCCGTCATTTTTTGGATCACCACCTCCCTAGCCCCGGAAACCCTCCCAAAAAAATTCATTTCCCTCAGACCACCCACCGGAACTTCCCAAGTCCCTCTCTCTACCACCTCCACGACCACCGCACCGGAACATCCCCGCCGGACTTCCCTGGCCTACCCGAGCCCTCGCGATCCTCGTCATCCGGCTGCCTGCCGGAGCCGCTTCATCGACGCCGTCATCAACCGGACCGGATCATCCCCGCCGAACCTCGAAACCATATGCTCATCCAGCAGCCTACCGCAGTCGCTTCAGCTGCGGCATCGTCCACCGCATCGGATCTTGCTCACCGACACCGATGTGCATGAACCGAATCTGCTTCACCGGCGCCGTCCATGATCTAAACTCTTCTACTGTCGCTTTTCTATTGCTTGCCTGCAAGTTCTTGTTTAATCTTGGGGGAACCTGTTTGTGCTAACGACGCGCCGTTACGTCTTTGCAGATTAGATGAGTAACCATGAAGTTTAATGGCCGTCTCTCCAACCCCAAGGAGCACATGTAGTGTACTTCATCACCGGATCTATCAACCCCAGGAAGATCTGCTGTGATTCCCACAGAGTGCTTCTCCTAATGTAAGTCCCTTGTTTTAGCGCCATGTTCTGGGTTCAGATGCTTGTTTGTCTGAAGCTCTTTTAGTTCATTCCTAGTTATGACCGTAACACCTTGCCATTTTCTAGTTCATTGCTAACTTCAAGCGATTGAACATTTTGGTTTGCATTCCCTGCTCTGTAGATGTAGCCATCATAACTTCTATCTTGCTCATTCGTTGTTCATGCCAATCTTGTTCTCCCTGAACATGTTGGTTTGCATTCCCTGTACTACGGTGATGCCATTGTTATTTCTATCTACTTCGTCGTAAGCTAACTGCCTGCTATTAGTTCCTGCATGCTATCGCTCTGCCATCCTGCAGTACAAATTAACTGCCTGCTATTAGTTCCTGCATGCTATCGCTCTGCCATCCTGCAGTACAAATTTATTTGAACTCGTCACAGCAGCAACTTCCATCATAATTTTGTCTGCCATCTGATTCTTCAAAAGCTGCAATATTAACTTGTTTCTCTTAATTGGCATGGCGCTCACATATAGAATTGTGAACATATTGGTGTGCATTCCCTTTTCTACAAGTTCAGATCCCACTATATTCCGTTTCTGGTCCATCCTAAGCCGTAGCATTAACTATCCTCTATGTGTTGCTCATTACAACTTTATATCCCGAAACAAATTGATTTTTTCCCTTATCTACAAGTTTATCAGTGATGCCATTATAACTCCTATCTGTATTATTCCTAGCTATTATAGTAACATCCTGCTATTATTTAGTTCATGGCCAATTTTAAGTAATTGCACATGTTGGTTCGCATTCCCTGCTCTATAGCTTTTGGCATCGTAACTTCTATATTTGGTTTACATTCCCTGCTCTGTAGATCTAGCCATCATAACTTTATCTTGCTCAGATGTTGTTTCAAAAATTATGGCCTGCTACTATGTTGTTTGTGCCAATTTTTTACTCCATGAACATGTTGGCTTGCATTCCCTGTACTACAGGTGATGCCATTGTTTTGTATCTAGTTCATTGTAAGCTAACAAAGTAAGGACTTAGTTTGGCATGCTATCACTCTGCTATCTAAGCCTGTAGTACAAATAAACTTGTCATATTACTAGATAATAATTTTGTGTGCCATCTTGTTCTTCAAAAGCTGCATTATCGACTTGTTTCTCTGACTTGGCATGACGCTCACATATGGAATGCTGAACATATTGGTTTGCATTCCCTCTTATACAAGTTCACAGGTGATCCCACTATATTCTGTATCTTGCTCAGTCGTCGTTACAAAATTTATAGCCTGCTACTATGTTGTTCATGCCAATTTTGTACTCCCTGAACATGTTGGTTTGCATGGGACTCGACAGTAGTAAGTCTGCTGTTTCATTCTAACATGCTCTGTTATATTGGCTGTTGGTATGCGGCATGCACTCTTTGTTTGCTTATTGTGCGCATTACAATGATCTTGTTATAACGACGAAATGATGAGTTCCAAATTCTTTGGCAAACAATATTGTAGTGTCTTTGCCTTTCCATTGTTGCTGTCTTAACTTGTAATGTCTTTGTTTCAGATATAGGTGCTGCATGGACAACTTAAAAGATTGCCGGATCGCTTCATTGTATTGCTAGGTTTAATTACCATTCAATTTCTCTGGGTTCTGTAATATTTTTTTCAATGCCTTGCAGCTGATGTAATATTTAGTTAGTTTTTATAGTTCTTTCGCGCATTTTTTCTTTGGTGCTTGTGGTAAGTGAGGCTATTCGACAGAAATCAATGCTGCGTAAATATTCTCAGTATCTAAATCACGAATTCCCATCCCTTAAACGGCCCAATTAAGCAAAATCACATATGTGCCTGCCCGCAAAATCCTAAAGCGCATATTATGCCGGCATATAAACAGCAACTAAACGGGCTGGCCCACTTACTTCTTGGGCCAGCCCATTTGATTTACCGTGGACCCCACACTCTAATTGGGCTGGCCCACTTGCAAAGGTGGACCCCACATACTACTGGGCCGGCCCACTAAATAGTTGGGCCAGCCCATTTGCTTTTGTGGTGGACCCCACATACTAAATGGGCCGGCCCTTTAAGAGGAAAGTGGGACCCACCTGTATTTTTGGCCCGGCCCACTATCTTGTTGGGCCGGCCCACCTGCTACATGGTGGACCCCACATACTAATTGGGCCGGCCCTTCAACAGGAAAGTGGGGCCCACCTGTGTTTTGGGCCGGCCCACTTGTTGTTGGGCCAGCCCATTTGCTATATGGTGGTCCCACATGGTAAACGGGCCGGCCCTTTAATAGGAAGGTGGGACCCACCTGTGTTTTTGGCCCGACCCACTATCTTGTTGGGCCGGCCCACTTTCTATATGGTGGACCCCACAAACCAAATGGGCCGGCCCATTAACAGAAATGTGGGACCCACCTGTGTTTTTGGCCCGGCCCACTAGCTTGGGCCGGCCCACTTGCTATATGGTGGACCCCACATACTAAATGGGCCGGCCCTTTAACAGGAAGGTGGGACCCACCTGTGTTTTTGGCCCGGCCCACTATCTTGTTGGGCCCGCCCACTTGCTATATGGTGGACCCCACATACTAAATGGGCCGACCCTTTAACGGAAAGTGGGACCCACTGTTTTTGGCCCGGCCACTAGCTTGTTGGGCCGGCCCACTTGCTATACGGTGGACCCTACACACTAAATGGGCCGGCCTTTTAACAGGAAAGTGGGACCCACCTATGTTTTTGGCCCGGCCCACTTGCTTCTTGGCCGGCCCAGTAAGGTGGACCCCACATGTTAAATGGGCCGGCCCATTTAAGTTTTGACCAGTCAACATTAGAGGTTAGGCCCGGCCCACGTAACTAATGGACCAGCCCAGCTATATAGTTGACCGGTCAAACTATGTCATCTGGCCCGGCCCGCTTAAGACGTGGCAGGCCTCGTGTGGGCCTACCATCTACCACGGGGTTTCAGCCGGGTAACGCCGTTAACGCAGTTAACGCGTCTGCCACGTGTCAGTTTGCATGACGTCGCAGTCAACGGGCTCCCGGAAACACTTGCGCAACGGTCCGATTTTCCGTGGCGGAAGGGCGCCCAAGCGCGACGGACCGAAAAAAACGTCGTTGGACTTTGCCTGACGCAGTTTCCACAACAGAACCCATATCGTCGGGTTAGGCCCATAGGCGACGAAAAATACCCCTTAGCGGACGATTTTGAGACGTTGTCTATCAGAACTTTTTAGTGTTAGGGGGTATAGATACATGATTTGTGTGGTTTGAATATGTATGGACCTTGTTTATCAACTTCAATGCTTACTATATGACATAAGAAAACTATTTGCTTTGGTTTTTTTTTTTTCTGATTTTTTTCAATTTTGATGCCCATTTGAATCTTGTCAAATCCTAGGTTTGACGACCAAGATAATTTAAACAAGTTTAAAACATGAAAATGAAAAGGGAAGCATGGATCCTTCTTAGTCACTCTAAAATGAAGCTTTTGGGAGGTTTTTGAAATTTCCATGTTTGAAACCCAAAACCACTTCTCTTCACATGCTTGACTTCATAAGACAGAGTTTAGGGGTTAGGGGTATAGCTACATGATTTGTCTAGTTTGAATATGTCTAGACCTTGTTTATCAACTTTAATGCTTACTATATGACATAAGAAAACTATTTGCCTTGGTTTTCTTTTTGCTGATTTTTTTTTCAATTTTGATGCCCATTTGAATCTTGTCTAATCCTAGGTTTGATCAAGATAATTTAAACAAGTTTAAAACATGAAAATGAAAAGGGAAGCATGTATCCTTCTTAGTCACTCTAAACTCGGGTTTTGCCCAGTTCTACAGATCAAGGGTTCAAAAAATCCAACTACGGGGTTCGAACAACACGATTCTAATCCAAGAATTTTTTCGACCTCATCCAAATGGCCTCAAGCTATAGGGTTAGCATGTAGTGCAGTTTGTGTGAAAATGTATGCACTATGTGTGCTATAACTTGTATGTCTTTCAAATTTGAACCAAATTTGAATAAGTTTGAAATATTTGAAAAGGGGCTTTTGGGAGGATTTTGAAATTTCCATGTTTGAAACCCAAAACCACTTCTCTTCATGCTTGACTTCATAAGACGGAGTTTAGGGGTTAGGGGGTAGATACATGATTTGTATGGTTTGATATGTCTAGACCTTGTTTATCAACTTTAATGCTTACTATATGACATAAGAAGACTATGTGATTTGGTTTTTCATTTTTCTGTTTTTTATTTTTCTGCCCATTTGAATCTTGGTCAAATCCTAGGTTTCACCAAGATTTAGACAAGTTTAACACGTAAATGAGTTAACTTGGATTTCCTACCCTTGAATCCATAGGAAACTTTGTTCTAATGCACTATAATAATCAATCGAGTTTTTACACCAACAGGTCTGTCACTTACGTGTGGTGCCCACGCTTGAGGTCCCACACTTCAGTGAGCACAAGTCACGTGCAATAGGTACGCAAACTCCCAGCCATCTTCTTTGTCAAGAGAAGACGCATCAGGATGCGTATTGGAAGTCTGTGGGTCCTTCTGGATCCTTCGGTTGTCCCTCTCACAAAAAAAACAAATCTCCCTCATTCTCGGCCTCGCTCGACTCGCTCGCACCTCCTGCTCACTGACAAACCCTGCACAAAAGTCAACATCATCACCCGAAAAAGGGGAGACACCATAATGCTCTCCCTTCTTCTCTCCTTCCGAGTGATCCCTCTTCCTCCGAGTTTCACTCGACGGGCAAACACCCATGTGCTGCATAGTAATAATAAAAAGGTAGTAGAAAAATCGATATACGAATCTATAATTAAATAGGTTAAACTCGGGTTTTGCCCAGTTCTACAGATCAAGGGTTCAAAAAAATCCAACTACGGGGTTCGAACAACACGATTCTAATCCAAGAATTTTTTCGACCTCATCCAAATGGCCTCAAACTATAGGGTTAGTATCTAGTGCAGTATGTGTGAAAATGTATGCACTATGTGTGCTATAAATTGTATGTCTTTCAAATTTGAACCAAATTTGAATAAGTTTGAAATATTTGAAAAGGGGCTTTTTGAAACCAAAACCACTTCTCTTCATGCTTGACTTCATAAGACGGAGTTTAGGGGTTAGGGGGTATAGATACATGATTTGTCTGGTTTGAATATGTCTAGACCTTGTTTATCAACTTTAATGCTTACTATATAACATAAGAAAACTATTTGCTTTGGTTTTTCTTTTTGCTGATTTTTTTTCAATTTTGATGCCCATTTGAATCTTGGTCAAATCCTAGGTTTGACCATGGTTTAAACAAGTTTAAATCATGAATATGAAAAAATAAGCATCTATCCTTCTTAGTCACCCCAAAATGTAGCTCTTGGGAGGGTTTTTGAAATTTCCATGTTTGAAACAAAAAAACCACTTCTCTTCATGCATGCTTGACTTCATAAGACAGAGTTTAGGGTTAGGGGTGTAGATATATACATGATTTTCTAGTTTGAATATGTCTAGACCTGTTTATCAACTTTAATGCTAACTATAGACATAAGAAGACTATGTGCTTTGGTTTTTCATTTTTCTGTTTTTTTTGAATTTTATGCCCATATATTTGAATCTTGGTCAAATCCTAGGTTCAACCAAGATTTAAACAAGTTTAAAACATGGAAATTAAAAGTTAAGCATGTATCCTTCTTAGTCACTCTAAAATGAAGCTTTTGGGATGTTCTTGAAATTTCCATGTTTGAAACCCAAAACGACTTCTCTTCATGCTAGACTTCATAAGATCGACAGGGGGTAGATACATGATTTGTCTGGTTTGGATATACCTAGACCTCGTTTATCAACTCGAATGCTTACGATATGACATATATAAGAAGACTATGTGCTTTTGTTTTTCATTTTTCTGATTTTTTTGAATTTTGTGCCCACCCATTTGTATCTTGGTCAAATCCTAGGTTTGATAATGATTTAAACAAGTTTAAAATATGAAAATGCAAATGTAAGCATGGATCCTTCTTAGTCACTCTAAAATGAAGCTTTTGGGAGGTTTTTGAAATTTCCATGTTTGAAACCCAAAACCACTTCTCTTCACATGCTTGACTTCATAAGACATAGTTAATTAATTTAGGGGTTAGGGGTATAGATACATGATTTGTGTGGTTTGAATATGTATGGACCTTGTTTATCAACTTCAATGCTTACTATATGACATACGAAAACTATTTGCTTTGGTTTTTATTTTTTCTGTTTTTTTTTCAATTTTGATGCCCATTTGAATCTTGTCAAATCCTAGGTTTGACGACCAAGATAATTTAAACAAGTTTAAAACATGAAAATGAAAAGGGAAGCATGGATCCTTCTTAGTCACTCTAAAATGAAGCTTTTGGGATGTTCTTGAAATTTCCATGTTTGAAACCCAAAACGACTTCGATCTCTTCATGCTAGACTTCATAAGATCGACAGGGGGTAGATACATGATTTGTCTGGTTTGGATATACCTAGACCTCGTTTATCAACTTGAATGCTTACGATATGACATATATAAGAAGACTATGTGCTTTTGTTTTTCATTTTTCTGATTTTTTTGAATTTTGTGCCCACCCATTTGTATCTTGGTCAAATCCTAGGTTTGATAATGATTTAAACAAGTTTAAAATATGAAAATGCAAATGTAAGCATGGATCCTTCTTAGTCACTCTAAAATGAAGCTTTTGGGAGGTTTTTGAAATTTCCATGTTTGAAACCCAAAACCACTTCTCTTCACATGCTTGACTTCATAATTAAGACATAGTTAATTAATTTAGGGGTTAGGGGGTATAGATACATGATTTGTGTGGTTTGAATATGTATGGACCTTGTTTATCAACTTCAATGCTTACTATATGACATAAGAAAACTATTTGCTTTGGTTTTTCTTTTTTCTGATTTTTTTTTCAATTTTGATGCCCATTTGAATCTTGTCAAATCCTAGGTTTGACGACCAAGATAATTTAAACAAGTTTAAAACATGAAAATGAAAAGGGAAGCATGGATCCTTCTTAGTCACTCTAAAATGAAGCTTTTGGGAGGTTTTTGAAATTTCCATGTTTGAAACCCAAAACCAATCTCTTCACATGCTTGACTTCATAAGACAGAGTTTAGGGGTTAGGGGTATAGCTACATGATTTGTCTAGTTTGAATATGTCTAGACCTTGTTTATCAACTTTAATGCTTACTATATGACATAAGAAAACAATTTGCTTTGGTTTTTCATTTTGCTGATTTTTTTTCAATTTTGATGCCCATTTGAATCTTGTCTAATCCTAGGTTTGATCAAGATAATTTAAACAAGTTTAAAACATGAAAATGAAAAGGGAAGCATGTATCCTTCTTAGTCACTCTAAACTCGGGTTTTGCCCAGTTCTACAGATCAAGGGTTCAAAAAAATCCAACTACGGGGTTCGAACAACACGATTCTAATCCAAGAATTTTTTCGACCTCATCCAAATGGCCTCAAGCTATAGGGTTAGCATGTAGTGCAGTTTGTGTGAAAATGTATGCACTATGTGTGCTATAACTTGTATGTCTTTCAAATTTGAACCAAATTTGAATAAGTTTGAAATATTTGAAAAGGGGCTTTTGGGAGGATTTTGAAATTTCCATGTTTGAAACCCAAAACCACTTATCTTCATGCTTGACTTCATAAGACGGAGTTTAGGGGTTAGGGGTAGATACATGATTTGTATGGTTTGATATGTCTAGACCTTGTTTATCAACTTTAATGCTTACTATATGACATAAGAAGACTATGTGATTTGGTTTTTCATTTTTCTGTGTTTTTATTTTTCTGCCCATTTGAATCTTGGTCAAATCCTAGGTTTCACCAAGATTTAGACAAGTTTAACACGTAAATGAGTTAACTTGGATTTCCTACCCTTGAATCCATAGGAAACTTTGTTCTAATGCACTATAATAATCAATCGAGTTTTTACACCAACAGGTCTGTCACTTACGTGTGGTGCCCACGCTTGAGGTCCCACACTTCAGTGAGCACAAGTCACGTGCAATAGGTACGCAAACTCCCAGCCATCTTCTTTGTCAAGAGAAGACGCATCAGGATGCGTATTGGAAGTCTGTGGGTCCTTCTGGATCCTTCGGTTGTCCCTCTCACAAAAAAACAAATCTCTCTCATTCTCGGCCTCGCTCGACTCGCTCGCACCTCCTGCTCACTGACAAACCCTGCACAAAAGTCAACATCATCACCCGAAAAAGGGGAGACACCATAATGCTCTCCCTTCTTCTCTCCTTCCGAGTGATCCCTCTTCCTCCGAGTTTCACTCGACGGGCAAACACCCATGTGCTGCATAGTAATAATAAAAAGGTAGTAGAAAAATCGATATACGAATCTATAATTAAATAGGTTAAACTCGGGTTTTGCCCAGTTCTACAGATCAAGGGTTCAAAAAAATCCAACTACGGGGTTCGAACAACACGATTCTAATCCAAGAATTTTTTCGACCTCATCCAAATGGCCTCAAACTATAGGGTTAGTATCTAGTGCAGTATGTGTGAAAATGTATGCACTATGTGTGCTATAAATTGTATGTCTTTCAAATTTGAACCAAATTTGAATAAGTTTGAAATATTTGAAAAGGGGCTTTTGGCTTAAACGTTTGAAACCAAAACCACTTCTCTTCATGCTTGACTTCATAAGACGAGTTTAGGGGTTAGGGGTATAGCTACATGATTTTTCTGGTTTGAATATGTCTAGACCTTGTTTATCAACTTTAATGCTTACTATATAACATAAGAAAACTATTTGCTTTGGTTTTTCTTTTTGCTGATTTTTTTCAATTTTGATGCCCATTTGAATCTTGGTCAAATCCTAGGTTTGACCATGGTTTAAACAAGTTTAAATCATGAATATGAAAAAATAAGCATCTATCCTTCTTAGTCACCCCAAAATGTAGCTCTTGGGAGGGTTTTTGAAATTTCCATGTTTGAAACAAAAAAACCACTTCTCTTCATGCATGCTTGACTTCATAAGACAGAGTTTAGGGTTAGGGGTGTAGATATATACATGATTTTCTAGTTTGAATATGTCTAGACCTGTTTATCAACTTTAATGCTAACTATAGACATAAGAAGACTATGTGCTTTGGTTTTTCATTTTTCTGTTTTTTTTTGAATTTTATGCCCATATATTTGAATCTTGGTCAAATCCTAGGTTCAACCAAGATTTAAACAAGTTTAAAACATGGAAATTAAAAGTTAAGCATGTATCCTTCTTAGTCACTCTAAAATGAAGCTTTTGGGATGTTCTTGAAATTTCCATGTTTGAAACCCAAAACGACTTCTCTTCATGCTAGACTTCATAAGATCGACGGGGGGTAGATACATGATTTGTCTGGTTTGGATATACCTAGACCTCGTTTATCAACTCGAATGCTTACGATATGACATATATAAGAAGACTATGTGCTTTTGTTTTTCATTTTTCTGATTTTTTTGAATTTTGTGCCCACCCATTTGTATCTTGGTCAAATCCTAGGTTTGATAATGATTTAAACAAGTTTAAAATATGAAAATGCAAATGTAAGCATGGATCCTTCTTAGTCACTCTAAAATGAAGCTTTTGGGAGGTTTTTGAAATTTCCATGTTTGAAACCCAAAACCACTTCTCTTCACATGCTTGACTTCATAAGACATAGTTAATTAATTTAGGGGTTAGGGGGTATAGATACATGATTTGTGTGGTTTGAATATGTATGGACCTTGTTTATCAACTTCAATGCTTACTATATGACATACGAAAACTATTTGCTTTGGTTTTTATTTTTTCTGATTTTTTTTCAATTTTGATGCCCATTTGAATCTTGTCAAATCCTAGGTTTGACGACCAAGATAATTTAAACAAGTTTAAAACATGAAAATGAAAAGGGAAGCATGGATCCTTCTTAGTCACTCTAAAATGAAGCTTTTGGGATGTTCTTGAAATTTCCATGTTTGAAACCCAAAACGACTTCGATCTTCATGCTAGACTTCATAAGATCGACAGGGGGTAGATACATGATTTGTCTGGTTTGGATATACCTAGACCTCGTTTATCAACTTGAATGCTTACGATATGACATATATAAGAAGACTATGTGCTTTTGTTTTTCATTTTTCTGATTTTTTTGAATTTTGTGCCCACCCATTTGTATCTTGGTCAAATCCTAGGTTTGATAATGATTTAAACAAGTTTAAAATATGAAAATGCAAATGTAAGCATGGATCCTTCTTAGTCACTCTAAAATGAAGCTTTTGGGAGGTTTTTGAAATTTCCATGTTTGAAACCCAAAACCACTTCTCTTCACATGCTTGACTTCATAATTAAGACATAGTTAATTAATTTAGGGGTTAAGGGGTATAGATACATGATTTGTGTGGTTTGAATATGTATGGACCTTGTTTATCAACTTCAATGCTTACTATATGACATAAGAAAACTATTTGCTTTGGTTTTTTCTTTTTTCTGATTTTTTTTTCAATTTTGATGCCCATTTGAATCTTGTCAAATCCTAGGTTTGACGACCAAGATAATTTAAACAAGTTTAAAACATGAAAATGAAAAGGGAAGCATGGATCCTTCTTAGTCACTCTAAAATGAAGCTTTTGGGAGGTTTTGAAATTTCCATGTTTGAAACCCAAAACCACTTCTCTTCACATGCTTGACTTCATAAGACAGAGTTTAGGGGTTAGGGGTATAGCTACATGATTTTTCTGGTTTGAATATGTCTAGACCTTGTTTATCAACTTTAATGCTTACTATATGACATAAGAAAACTATTTGCTTTGGTTTTTCTTTTTGCTGATTTTTTTTCAATTTTGATGCCCATTTGAATCTTGTCTAATCCTAGGTTTGATCAAGATAATTTAAACAAGTTTAAAACATGAAAATGAAAAGGGAAGCATGTATCCTTCTTAGTCACTCTAAACTCGGGTTTTGCCCAGTTCTACAGATCAAGGGTTCAAAAAAATCCAACTACGGGGTTCGAACAACACGATTCTAATCCAAGAATTTTTTCGACCTCATCCAAATGGCCTCAAGCTATAGGGTTAGCATGTAGTGCAGTTTGTGTGAAAATGTATGCACTATGTGTGCTATAACTTGTATGTCTTTCAAATTTGAACCAAATTTGAATAAGTTTGAAATATTTGAAAAGGGGCTTTTGGGAGGATTTTGAAATTTCCATGTTTGAAACCCAAAGCCACTTATCTTCATGCTTGACTTCATAAGACGGAGTTTAGGGGTTAGGGGGTAGATACATGATTTGTATGGTTTGATATGTCTAGACCTTGTTTATCAACTTTAATGCTTACTATACGACATAAGAAGACTATGTGATTTGGTTTTTCATTTTTCTGTGTTTTTATTTTTCTGCCCATTTGAATCTTGGTCAAATCCTAGGTTTCACCAAGATTTAGACAAGTTTAACACGTAAATGAGTTAACTTGGATTTCCTACCCTTGAATCCATAGGAAACTTTGTTCTAATGCACTATAATAATCAATCGAGTTTTTACACCAACAGGTCTGTCACTTACGTGTGGTGCCCACGCTTGAGGTCCCACACTTCAGTGAGCACAAGTCACGTGCAATAGGTACGCAAACTCCCAGCCATCTTCTTTGTCAAGAGAAGACGCATCAGGATGCGTATTGGAAGTCTGTGGGTCCTTCTGGATCCTTCGGTTGTCCCTCTCACAAAAAAAAACAAATCTCTCTCATTCTCGGCCTCGCTCGACTCGCTCGCTCGCACCTCCTGCTCACTGACAAACCCTGCACAAAAGTCAACATCATCACCCGAAAAAGGGGAGACACCATAATGCTCTCCCTTCTTCTCTCCTTCCGAGTGATCCCTCTTCCTCCGAGTTTCACTCGACGGGCAAACACCCATGTGCTGCATAGTAATAATAAAAAGGTAGTAGAAAAATCGATATACGAATCTATAATTAAATAGGTTAAACTCGGGTTTTGCCCAGTTCTACAGATCAAGGGTTCAAAAAAATCCAACTACGGGGTTCGAACAACACGATTCTAATCCAAGAATTTTTTCGACCTCATCCAAATGGCCTCAAACTATAGGGTTAGTATCTAGTGCAGTATGTGTGAAAATGTATGCACTATGTGTGCTATAAATTGTATGTCTTTCAAATTTGAACCAAATTTGAATAAGTTTGAAATATTTGAAAAGGGGCTTTTGGCTTAAACGTTTGAAACCAAAACCACTTCTCTTCATGCTTGACTTCATAAGGGGTTAGGGGTATAGCTACATGATTTGTCTGGTTTGAATATGTCTAGACCTTGTTTATCAACTTTAATGCTTACTATATAACATAAGAAAACTATTTGCTTTGGTTTTTCTTTTTGCTGATTTTTTTCAATTTTGATGCCCATTTGAATCTTGGTCAAATCCTAGGTTTGACCATGGTTTAAACAAGTTTAAATCATGAATATGAAAAAATAAGCATCTATCCTTCTTAGTCACCCCAAAATGTAGCTCTTGGGAGGGTTTTTGAAATTTCCATGTTTGAAACAAAAAAACCACTTCTCTTCATGCATGCTTGACTTCATAAGACAGAGTTTAGGGTTAGGGGTGTAGATATATACATGATTTTCTAGTTTGAATATGTCTAGACCTGTTTATCAACTTTAATGCTAACTATAGACATAAGAAGACTATGTGCTTTGGTTTTTCATTTTTCTGTTTTTTTTGAATTTTATGCCCATATATTTGAATCTTGGTCAAATCCTAGGTTCAACCAAGATTTAAACAAGTTTAAAACATGGAAATTAAAAGTTAAGCATGTATCCTTCTTAGTCACTCTAAAATGAAGCTTTTGGGATGTTCTTGAAATTTCCATGTTTGAAACCCAAAACGACTTCTCTTCATGCTAGACTTCATAAGATCGACGGGGGGTAGATACATGATTTGTCTGGTTTGGATATACCTAGACCTCGTTTATCAACTCGAATGCTTACGATATGACATATATAAGAAGACTATGTGCTTTTGTTTTTCATTTTTCTGATTTTTTTGAATTTTGTGCCCACCCATTTGTATCTTGGTCAAATCCTAGGTTTGATAATGATTTAAACAAGTTTAAAATATGAAAATGCAAATGTAAGCATGGATCCTTCTTAGTCACTCTAAAATGAAGCTTTTGGGAGGTTTTTGAAATTTCCATGTTTGAAACCCAAAACCACTTCTCTTCACATGCTTGACTTCATAAGACATAGTTAATTAATTTAGGGGTTAGGGGGTATAGATACATGATTTGTGTGGTTTGAATATGTATGGACCTTGTTTATCAACTTCAATGCTTACTATATGACATACGAAAACTATTTGCTTTGGTTTTTATTTTTTCTGATTTTTTTTTCAATTTTGATGCCCATTTGAATCTTGTCAAATCCTAGGTTTGACGACCAAGATAATTTAAACAAGTTTAAAACATGAAAATGAAAAGGGAAGCATGGATCCTTCTTAGTCACTCTAAAATGAAGCTTTTGGGATGTTCTTGAAATTTCCATGTTTGAAACCCAAAACGACTTCGATCTCTTCATGCTAGACTTCATAAGATCGACAGGGGGTAGATACATGATTTGTCTGGTTTGGATATACCTAGACCTCGTTTATCAACTTGAATGCTTACGATATGACATATATAAGAAGACTATGTGCTTTTGTTTTTCATTTTTCTGATTTTTTTGAATTTTGTGCCCACCCATTTGTATCTTGGTCAAATCCTAGGTTTGATAATGATTTAAACAAGTTTAAAATATGAAAATGCAAATGTAAGCATGGATCCTTCTTAGTCACTCTAAAATGAAGCTTTTGGGAGGTTTTTGAAATTTCCATGTTTGAAACCCAAAACCACTTCTCTTCACATGCTTGACTTCATAATTAAGACATAGTTAATTAATTTAGGGGTTAGGGGTATAGATACATGATTTGTGTGGTTTGAATATGTATGGACCTTGTTTATCAACTTCAATGCTTACTATATGACATAAGAAAACTATTTGCTTTGGTTTTTCTTTTTTCTGATTTTTTTTTCAATTTTGATGCCCATTTGAATCTTGTCAAATCCTAGGTTTGACGACCAAGATAATTTAAACAAGTTTAAAACATGAAAATGAAAAGGGAAGCATGGATCCTTCTTAGTCACTCTAAAATGAAGCTTTTGGGAGGTTTTTGAAATTTCCATGTTTGAAACCCAAAACCACTTCTCTTCACATGCTTGACTTCATAAGACAGAGTTTAGGGGTTAGGGGTATAGCTACATGATTTTCTGGTTTGAATATGTCTAGACCTTGTTTATCAACTTTAATGCTTACCATATGACATAAGAAAACTATTTGCTTTGGTTTTCTTTTTGCTGATTTTTTTTCAATTTTGATGCCCATTTGAATCTTGTCTAATCCTAGGTTTGATCAAGATAATTTAAACAAGTTTAAAACATGAAAATGAAAAGGGAAGCATGTATCCTTCTTAGTCACTCTAAACTCGGGTTTTGCCCAGTTCTACAGATCAAGGGTTCAAAAAAATCCAACTACGGGGTTCGAACAACACGATTCTAATCCAAGAATTTTTTCGACCTCATCCAAATGGCCTCAAGCTATAGGGTTAGCATGTAGTGCAGTTTGTGTGAAAATGTATGCACTATGTGTGCTATAACTTGTATGTCTTTCAAATTTGAACCAAATTTGAATAAGTTTGAAATATTTGAAAAGGGGCTTTTGGGAGGATTTTGAAATTTCCATGTTTGAAACCCAAAGCCACTTATCTTCATGCTTGACTTCATAAGACGGAGTTTAGGGGTTAGGGGTAGATACATGATTTGTATGGTTTGATATGTCTAGACCTTGTTTATCAACTTTAATGCTTACTATATGACATAAGAAGACTATGTGATTTGGTTTTTCATTTTTCTGTTTTTTATTTTTCTGCCCATTTGAATCTTGGTCAAATCCTAGGTTTCACCAAGATTTAGACAAGTTTAACACGTAAATGAGTTAACTTGGATTTCCTACCCTTGAATCCATAGGAAACTTTGTTCTAATGCACTATAATAATCAATCGAGTTTTTACACCAACAGGTGTCACTTACGTGTGGTGCCCACGCTTGAGGTCCCACACTTCAGTGAGCACAAGTCACGTGCAATAGGTACGCAAACTCCCAGCCATCTTCTTTGTCAAGAGAAGACGCATCAGGATGCGTATTGGAAGTCTGTGGGTCCTTCTGGATCCTTCGGTTGTCCCTCTCACAAAAAAACAAATCTCCCTCATTCTCGGCCTCGCTCGACTCGCTCGCTCGCTCGCACCTCCTGCTCACTGACAAACCCTGCACAAAAGTCAACATCATCACCCGAAAAAGGGGAGACACCATAATGCTCTCCCTTCTTCTCTCCTTCCGAGTGATCCCTCTTCCTCCGAGTTTCACTCGACGGGCAAACACCCATGTGCTGCATAGTAATAATAAAAAGGTAGTAGAAAAATCGATATACGAATCTATAATTAAATAGGTTAAACTCGGGTTTTGCCCAGTTCTACAGATCAAGGGTTCAAAAAAATCCAACTACGGGGTTCGAACAACACGATTCTAATCCAAGAATTTTTTCGACCTCATCCAAATGGCCTCAAACTATAGGGTTAGTATCTAGTGCAGTATGTGTGAAAATGTATGCACTATGTGTGCTATAAATTGTATGTCTTTCAAATTTGAACCAAATTTGAATAAGTTTGAAATATTTGAAAAGGGGCTTTTGGCTTAAACGTTTGAAACCAAAACCACTTCTCTTCATGCCTTGACTTCATAAGACAGAGTTTAGGGGTTAGGGGTATAGATACATGATTTGTCTGGTTTGAATATGTCTAGACCTTGTTTATCAACTTTAATGCTTACTATATAACATAAGAAAACTATTTGCTTTGGTTTTTCTTTTTGCTGATTTTTTTTCAATTTTGATGCCCATTTGAATCTTGGTCAAATCCTAGGTTTGACCATGGTTTAAACAAGTTTAAATCATGAATATGAAAAAATAAGCATCTATCCTTCTTAGTCACCCCAAAATGTAGCTCTTGGGAGGGTTTTTGAAATTTCCATGTTTGAAACAAAAAAACCACTTCTCTTCATGCATGCTTGACTTCATAAGACAGAGTTTAGGGTTAGGGGTGTAGATATATACATGATTTTCTAGTTTGAATATGTCTAGACCTGTTTATCAACTTTAATGCTAACTATAGACATAAGAAGACTATGTGCTTTGGTTTTTCATTTTTCTGTTTTTTTTTGAATTTTATGCCCATATATTTGAATCTTGGTCAAATCCTAGGTTCAACCAAGATTTAAACAAGTTTAAAACATGGAAATTAAAAGTTAAGCATGTATCCTTCTTAGTCACTCTAAAATGAAGCTTTTGGGATGTTCTTGAAATTTCCATGTTTGAAACCCAAAACGACTTCTCTTCATGCTAGACTTCATAAGATCGACGGGGTAGATACATGATTTGTCTGGTTTGGATATACCTAGACCTCGTTTATCAACTCGAATGCTTACGATATGACATATATAAGAAGACTATGTGCTTTTGTTTTTCATTTTTCTGATTTTTTTGAATTTTGTGCCCACCCATTTGTATCTTGGTCAAATCCTAGGTTTGATAATGATTTAAACAAGTTTAAAATATGAAAATGCAAATGTAAGCATGGATCCTTCTTAGTCACTCTAAAATGAAGCTTTTGGGAGGTTTTTGAAATTTCCATGTTTGAAACCCAAAACCACTTCTCTTCACATGCTTGACTTCATAAGACATAGTTAATTAATTTAGGGGTTAGGGGGTATAGATACATGATTTGTGTGGTTTGAATATGTATGGACCTTGTTTATCAACTTCAATGCTTACTATATGACATACGAAAACTATTTGCTTTGGTTTTTATTTTTTTTTTTTTTCAATTTTGATGCCCATTTGAATCTTGTCAAATCCTAGGTTTGACGACCAAGATAATTTAAACAAGTTTAAAACATGAAAATGAAAAGGGAAGCATGGATCCTTCTTAGTCACTCTAAAATGAAGCTTTTGGGATGTTCTTGAAATTTCCATGTTTGAAACCCAAAACGACTTCGATCTCTTCATGCTAGACTTCATAAGATCGACAGGGGGTAGATACATGATTTGTCTGGTTTGGATATACCTAGACCTCGTTTATCAACTTGAATGCTTACGATATGACATATATAAGAAGACTATGTGCTTTTGTTTTTCATTTTTCTGATTTTTTTGAATTTTGTGCCCACCCATTTGTATCTTGGTCAAATCCTAGGTTTGATAATGATTTAAACAAGTTTAAAATATGAAAATGCAAATGTAAGCATGGATCCTTCTTAGTCACTCTAAAATGAAGCTTTTGGGAGGTTTTTGAAATTTCCATGTTTGAAACCCAAAACCACTTCTCTTCACATGCTTGACTTCATAATTAAGACATAGTTAATTAATTTAGGGGTTAGGGGTATAGATACATGATTTGTGTGGTTTGAATATGTATGGACCTTGTTTATCAACTTCAATGCTTACTATATGACATAAGAAAACTATTTGCTTTGGTTTTTCTTTTTTCTGATTTTTTTTCAATTTTGATGCCCATTTGAATCTTGTCAAATCCTAGGTTTGACGACCAAGATAATTTAAACAAGTTTAAAACATGAAAATGAAAAGGGAAGCATGGATCCTTCTTAGTCACTCTAAAATGAAGCTTTTGGGAGGTTTTTTTCCATGTTTGAAACCCAAAACCACTTCTCTTCACATGCTTGACTTCATAAGACAGAGTTTAGGGGTTAGGGGGTATAGCATGATTTTTCTGGTTTGAATATGTCTAGACCTTGTTTATCAACTTTAATGCTTACCATATGACATAAGAAAACTATTTGCTTTGGTTTTTCTTTTTGCTGATTTTTTTTCAATTTTGATGCCCATTTGAATCTTGTCTAATCCTAGGTTTGATCAAGATAATTTAAACAAGTTTAAAACATGAAAATGAAAAGGGAAGCATGTATCCTTCTTAGTCACTCTAAACTCGGGTTTTGCCCAGTTCTACAGATCAAGGGTTCAAAAAATCCAACTACGGGGTTCGAACAACACGATTCTAATCCAAGAATTTTTTCGACCTCATCCAAATGGCCTCAAGCTATAGGGTTAGCATGTAGTGCAGTTTGTGTGAAAATGTATGCACTATGTGTGCTATAACTTGTATGTCTTTCAAATTTGAACCAAATTTGAATAAGTTTGAAATATTTGAAAAGGGGCTTTTGGGAGGATTTTGAAATTTCCATGTTTGAAACCCAAAGCCACTTATCTTCATGCTTGACTTCATAAGACGGAGTTTAGGGGTTAGGGGGTAGATACATGATTTGTATGGTTTGATATGTCTAGACCTTGTTTATCAACTTTAATGCTTACTATACGACATAAGAAGACTATGTGATTTGGTTTTTCATTTTTCTGTGTTTTTATTTTTCTGCCCATTTGAATCTTGGTCAAATCCTAGGTTTCACCAAGATTTAGACAAGTTTAACACGTAAATGAGTTAACTTGGATTTCCTACCCTTGAATCCATAGGAAACTTTGTTCTAATGCACTATAATAATCAATCGAGTTTTTACACCAACAGGTCTGTCACTTACGTGTGGTGCCCACGCTTGAGGTCCCACACTTCAGTGAGCACAAGTCACGTGCAATAGGTACGCAAACTCCCAGCCATCTTCTTTGTCAAGAGAAGACGCATCAGATGCGTATTGGAAGTCTGTGGGTCCTTCTGGATCCTTCGGTTGTCCCTCTCACAAAAAAACAAATCTCCCTCATTCTCGGCCTCGCTCGACTCGCTCGCTCGCACCTCCTGCTCACTGACAAACCCTGCACAAAAGTCAACATCATCACCCGAAAAAGGGGAGACACCATAATGCTCTCCCTTCTTCTCTCCTTCCGAGTGATCCCTCTTCCTCCGAGTTTCACTCGACGGGCAAACACCCATGTGCTGCATAGTAATAATAAAAAGGTAGTAGAAAAATCGATATACGAATCTATAATTAAATAGGTTAAACTCGGGTTTTGCCCAGTTCTACAGATCAAGGGTTCAAAAAAATCCAACTACGGGGTTCGAACAACACGATTCTAATCCAAGAATTTTTTCGACCTCATCCAAATGGCCTCAAATTATAGGGTTAGCATCTAGTGCAGTTTGTGTGAAAATGTATGCAATATGTGTGCTATAACTTGTATGTCTTTCAAATTTGAACCAAATTTGAATAAGTTTGAAATATTTGAAAAGGGGCTTTTGGGAGGTTTTTGAAATTTCCATGTTTGAAACCCAAAACCACTTCTCTTCATGCTTGACTTCATAAGACGGAGTTTAGGGGTTAGGGGTATAGATACATGATTTGTCTGGTTTGAATATGTCTAGACCTTGTTTATCAACTTTAATGCTTACTATATAACATAAGAAAACTATTTGCTTTGGTTTTTCTTTTTGCTGATTTTTTTCAATTTTGATGCCCATTTGAATCTTGGTCAAATCCTAGGTTTTACCATGGTTTAAACAAGTTTAAATCATGAATATGAAAAAATAAGCATCTATCCTTCTTAGTCACCCCAAAATGTAGCTCTTGGGAGGGTTTTTGAAATTTCCATGTTTGAAACAAAAAAAAAAAAAAAAAATAAAAACCAAAGCACATAGTCTTCTTATGTCAGAGTAAGCATTCAAGTTGATAAACACGATCTAGACATATTCAAACAAGGAAAATCATGTATCTACCCCTAACCCTAAACTCTCTCTTATGAAGTCAAGCATGAAGAGAAGTGGTTTTTGGGTTCAAACATAGAAATTTTAAAAATACCAAGAGCTTCATTTTGAAGTGATTAAGAAGGATACGGGCTTACCTTTTCATATTCATGTTTTAAACTTGTTTAACTCTTGGTCAAACCTAGGATTTGACCAAGATTCAAATGGGCATAAAAAATCAAAGCACATAGTCTTCGATCTTATGTCCTATAGTAAGCATTCAAGTTGATAAACAAGATCTAGACATATTCGAACCAGAAAAATCATGCATCTACCCCTAATTAACCCTAAACTCTATCTTATGAAGTCAAGCATGCATGAAGAGAAGTGGTTTTTGGTTTCAAACATAGAAATTTTAAAAACCTCACAAGAGCTTCATTTTGGAGTGATTAAGAAGGATACAAGCTTACTTTTTCATATTCATGTTTTTAAACTTGGTTAACTCTTGGTCAAATTAACCTAGGATTTGACCAAAATTCATATGGGCATAAAAATTCAAAAAAATGAAAAATGAAAAACTAAAGCACATTGTCTTCTTATGTTATACAGTAAGCATTCAAAAGTTGATAATAAACGTACAAAGCTCGATCTAGACATATTCAAACCAGAAAAATCATGTATCTACCCCTAACCCTAAACTCTGTCTTAATTATGAAGTCAAGCATGAAGAGAAGTGGTATTGGGTTTCAAACATGGAAATTCCAAAAACCTCCCGGCCACGAGCTCCATTTTGGAGTGACTAAGAAGGATCGATTTTACTTAGGTATGTAGTATTGTACATCACAAATGTGAAATGAAACAGATGATGTGAATCTCTATAAACCCTAAACCCTAATTATATTAAACCCCTAGACCCTAACACTAAACCTTGTATATATATAAACCATAAACCTATATATCACTACCAAAAAATGAGTCATGCGATTCAAATGTTTGGCATTGTTTTCTCGTAGCATGCAAAATGCTCTCACACACACTTCTGGGGAAGCGAGGCCTCAAACACATGGTGCAAAAAAATATGCAGGGTTCTTGTCTAAACATAGAAGTGTATATATGCCATGTTTATTTGGTACTGTTCATAGAGGTATTATGTAAACCACAAATGATATGACTATGCATGCTTTGTTTCGATCTTTTCTATCAATCCCCACAATAACTTATTAATTCGGCTTGTTTTAAAATTTAGCTAGGTCGAGCAATCTCACGATGCTCTCACCCTGCTTGTTTTAATTTGTTCTAGTAGGAGGGTGCGGTGCATGTGTTTGGCCATTATTATATAAAATGTACTTGGCTCGATCCACACATTCAGGCCACACACCCATGTATTTTTTAAATTATTTGTTTGATCTGTACTTCATCTACACACTGTGTCAAATTTGCATTTTATCGGATTTAGCCCAAGAAATTGTATATATATGGATGCACATTGAGATAATTCATGAAACCTTGGAAATGGTCATCCTGTCATGCATGTTTCCCCGCGAATGAAAACTTGATTGGTGGCAGACAAGCAAAAACACATTTATGGGCGACAACCCAAAATGCACATATTTTGCAAAGTATTCATGCGTGCATGATGAAAAGTTGCAAATATATACATAAAATTGGGCCATGATTCAAAAGTTTGGCATGGTTCTTGTGTAGTGGTACCAAGCTCACATGCATGTGGGAGGAAATTTAGCTGGACGGACTCCAACATGGTGCCAATCTACTTGAGGGTTCTTCTCTAAAACACTGGTATGGCATGTTTGGTATTTTCCCTAGATATATGTACTACAAAATGATGAATACTCCATGTTTTTAGATTGCCTTTTTTGAATCACGTGTGCCTTGATTTCAAATCTAGGTCAAATCACTGGGGGAGGGGGATGAATGTGTTTCTTTTTGATGCATCGCTAGCTCGTATTTCCGAGTTTTTGGGTCCCACAAATTCCCCTCCATCCCGCGGAAAAAGTTTTAGGCGAGTAGTAGAATGGCATGACCAACTAGTTTCAAGTAAAAGTTTGAATATAACCAAAATATACCAATTGATTGATGAGTTAACTTGGCTTCATGGAAAAAATAATGTCTTGTAAATGAGATAACTTGGCTTTCCTACCCTTGGATCTATAGGAAACTATGGAGTACTAATACATTATAATAATCACCCGAGTACACCAACTGGTCTGTCACTTACGTGTGGTTCCCATGCGTGAGGTCCCACACTTCAGTGAGCACAGGTCATGTGTCCACCAGTCTAGAGGCTCCCGTTAAAAGAAGAGCCCTCTATATTATTATAAAGAAACATCAATCTCCATAAACATCAATCTCCCTTCTCAGTTCTCAGCTTCTCACTGCTCCCCCCTCGCTCGCGCCGCCGCCGCCACAACCCCCCGCGCCCCTTTCCGATCCCTCATCAGACCTTAGACTATGGAGTTGCCTGTGCCGAAGAAGCAGCCTCTGAAGCCGACGATCCAGTGTATCAACGACTGGTGCGGGAGGGAGATCCCTTACAACGAGGAAGACAAGCACATGATGGCGTGCCCGCACGGCTCTTGCTTCTGCACGCACCCCGGCTGCGAATTCGCCGATTCGAAGGTACCGTTCATCCTACACCTCAGAGAAGCCCACTTGACCGCTGTGGATAGGTTCCCGTACGACGAGGACTTCGGATTTGTTCATCTGAAGGTGCCGGCACCGGGCTCGCCAAAACTACAGCTCATCGGCTACGGGACGGATGGCGCAGTGTTCGCCTTGCACATCCACCCTTGCGGCATGGACACCGCGGTATCCTTCGTGTGCGTCAGGCCGGCGGCGTGCAACTTGCCCCGGTATAGGGTGACAATGTGGGCGAACGGCCCGCCGATGCCGGGGCCGCGTAAGCTTACCGGGGAACACTTGTTTGACGTGGTGAAGGCGGTATTAGAGCCGACGAGCAGCCCGACTCCGGGCACAGTTTCTTTGGGAGATGTCACTTCCTTCCTCTCGGTGCCGCCGCGGTACCTGTGCGGCAATGAATCATCGAAGCAGCTGACTATCTATTTGCGCATCGATAAGGAGTGAGTGAACATAACACTACCCTCAATCTTATTGGGACGATGCTAATGCGGATTTAAGTAATGCTGAATTAATTTGTTTTTCTTGTGACAGGGCGATTAGCAAGGAGAAGAGGATCTCCGTGCACAGCTAGCGACCTATATCTCGGCGTCCACCAAGTGTCCCTGAGTAGGAGATCTTGTTCTGCCTCTTCTTTTGATGTTTATATTGCTTCATCACCGTAAAAGGAAGGGTGTGTCTGGGGCTTCCTGCTTCAAAGTACTCAGTACAAGGACTAAAAGAGACGTTTTGCTGATGGTTCTTGTCAGGACGGCCGTAGTGTTGGAGGTGGTCATCTACTTCGGTGGGGAAGGACTACTTAGACCTTTATCTAAAAATGTTGAGGGATTGGATGTATTTTATGTTTACCATGAATTAGTCTATGTAATATGTAACCCAATTCGCCGATTAATGCAACTCTGGATCCTTCACTGTCATACGACTACTAAAACAAAATAAATAAATAGGCATTTTAAGTTTAATGCACATTTAATCAAGCCACATAATGTTGGCGTACTTGTAAGCAATCAGGTTTACTATTGTTGGCATGTGTGGTACAATTTCATGGGGCAATACCCAATCTAGCTTGTTCAATTACATTACATGAAGTAATTAAAATATGGATGCCTAGAATTATTCACTTCCGTACATTGCAATTTCATGGGGCAATACCCAATCTAGCTTGTTCAATTACATTACATGAAGTAATTAAAATATGGATGCCTAGAATTATTCACTTCCGTACATTGCGATGGCTTATAGCGATTTCTATGACCAATCTACATCACAAATCTAGTTCAAATTTGATCTATTTTTATGAACAAAATTGGAAACTCTACTTGGCATTTTCGTTTACTATGACCAGATTCACATATGTAGTGATTCATTTTCTTTTCAAATCGCCATACCATTTCCTCGTGAACTCTTCATCTTTTTTTAGTTTTAATGAATTTCCTTTGGTTGCATTCAATTTGCTTCAAATTCACCGGCTTCACCATTCGTACAAATTGTTCATCTTTTCTTTGTAGTTTTTTCATGCATGAAGCATAACACCTTACCATGGTAAAATCTGCATATTTTCTACCAAAACTCGTGCCGAACTTTAAAGAACATGCAATTTTAAATTGACTAAAATTGGTTAAAACTCAACATAAGTCCACATATATTACAAACTCGAGAAATAATCAACATATATATCACCTAAATGGTCATCTTATGAAGTATGCCATGTTTCGAAATTGTTACCTTGAAAATTTGGCCCTTCTCTCAGGCAGCCACTTCACAATAAAGCTCACATAAAGCTCTTATTTTACACTAATAAAGTAGAATGTATTTTTGTGTGAAATGAAGTTGAATAAAATATATGTGAACGGTAAGATGCACATTGCTGCCAATATTTGGGATAATTATTAGTAAGTTCATACTAATATACAATGCAATCAACATGACCACACATGTGTAAGCAAGAAAATAAATCTTTCTTAAATTACCTTAAGGTTGTAAGTTTGTTATTTGTATAGCAATTTTATCTCATACGATGACTCAAGCTAGCACATTTTTTTTGAATTTGCTTCAATATTCTAGGACCCACCACATTCGTAAAATGGTAGTGCCAATTTTACGTATCGTAGTGCACAAAAGACACACACACACACACACACACACATATGCTCACTTATTTCAATATTTAAACTATATTTTCTTCATTCAAATTTTCCGACCTGGCAATTTGAACATGTAGTTGAATTTTGAGTAAAACCGCTCATACATCAAACATGAATCCAAATAAGGTACAATTCGAGAAAATCTACACATCACATTTTGGCCAATATACATTGTATAATGCTTGTGAAAATGTAGACTATGAAATAGTCAACGCCACCTTTTTAGGTCATGAATGTCTTGGGCATCGACCAAAGTCTGGTAGGATGGTGAGGCATGAGTTACGAACATCCTTCTTCTCCTCTCACCCCCATTTGAGAGAGAGAGAGAGAGTGTGTGTGTGTGGGGGGGGGGGGGTAGAAAGCCATGTTAATAAATTAACTCATACATGAAAGCAAGAAATCAAACTTGATTTATATAAATCACTCTTAGGATTGTAGTTTGTTATTTTTATACCATCTATATCTCATATGACGACACAAGCTAGTCCACATTTTTAATTTCATTGAAGTTCTTTTTGTTGCACTCAAATTACTTCAACTTTTAGGACCCACCATCCGTACAAGGGTAATGGAAATTTCTATGATCTTAGTGCAAGGCTTCACACAGAGACACTCAAAGTATTTCAATATTTTAAAATTCATTTTCTTCCCTCAAAATTGCCGACCGTCCATTCGTAACATGTAGTTCAATTTTGAGTAACATCACACATATGTCAAACATCAATCTTTTTTTTTGATATTTCGAGAAAATCTTCATATCCCATTTTTGGCCATCATATAAGGTGTACTGCGTGTGAAAACATAGACAGTGAAACTTTCAGCGTCACCTTAATTAGCCAAACTTTTTTTGGCTTTTGGCTTTGGCAAAAGCCAAAAAAAGCACCTAAATAGGTGCTTTTTTGGCTTTTGGATTTTGGAAGCCAAAAACAAAGATCTATTCTTTTGGCTTCCAAAATCCAAAAGAAAGCACCTATTTATAAAGCCAAAAGCCAGCCATTAGCCAAACTGGTGGGACGGTGAGGCCCGAATTAATAAAGCCACCACCATCCTTCTTCTCCACTCGCCCCTCCCCTCCCCTCCCCATCAATATCTTCTTCAAAGCAGATTAAAGAGGATGGAGTGCCCCCACGACGGGTGCGGGAGCGTGGTCGCCTACAACGAGCTCCACGACCACGAGCTCGCGTGCCCGCACGGCCCGTGCGACTGCACAGAGGCCGGCTGCGACTTCTCCGCCTCGCCAGCAGCGCTCATCGCCCACCTCAGAGAAATCCATTCGATTTGTGTGGACATGATCCCGTACGGCACCGCGATGGCGTTCATCATCCCGGTGCTGGCACCGCCAGAGCCAAGACGTCCGGTCATCTTCTACGGGAACGATGGTACCGTGTTCGTCTGGCACACATATACGCAAGTCCAGCCGAAAAATGGATGCGTGCTGGCCAGCCTATCCGTTGAGTGCGTTAGGTCGGCGGCGTGCGTGTGGCCGGAGTACAAGGTGAGTATGTCGTCGCACGGCAAGCCATTACTTAATCGCTCTGAGATTGGTTTAATGCTCCCCAACTATACGGCCACTATTCTGGCGAACAGCACGACCACGCCGGGCGCCGCCAAATGGTCGGAACTAGAGCGGTCGTTGCAATGGTATCAACCGTGCACGGAGCTGACTATCTGGGTTCGCATCGACAGGTGATACATGCGCCTATCTTAATCTTCGTGTTTATCTAATTGAAATTGCGGTTTATGCAGTACTGAATTAATTAATTTTTGTTGTCAGAAAGTTCTCGTCGGACGGAAGTTCCTATTCGGAGCGGCGGGTTTAGGTTGCCAACTATGGGCTTTTTTCATTCAGAGGATTCACCAGGGCGGCCCTAACGACGATATATGATCTTATTTGGCGGAGAGGGACTTGCTTGCGTTTCCTATCTTCAGTTAGGGCCCTTTATGTAAACACTAAGCGCTTGATTGTATTCTGTGTTTATGTTCACATACTCTATGGTGTAAAATACTATGGAATCCCATGTCCGATTAAATGCACCTCTGGACCCTGCCAGGCATTTCCCTTGTTATCTTTTCTTTTTACACATACTGTAACCATTGTTCAACGCGCAGTCCATCGGCTTGGGTGCTAGATGCTTCCTCGGGAAGGTACCCTATCTTGCCCATTTGAGAACACACGTCCCTATAATTGCTCAGAAGCCCCGCGAGGGCACGATGGTCTTTTCTGGGTGTATGTAAGATTTAGCCTTGACCAGCCCTCCGCCCTTCTTCTCTTTCTGTTCTGCTGGTAGCTAGTAACTAGCCTTCACCAGCCCTCCACCCTAACTACTGAGTAGTAAAGTACTACGTACCTCGCAAGCCATGGCTCCATTGAGCCGGGCGGCCCGGCGGCAGGATATCCTAGGGAAGACGATGAGGACTAGGACCGCCGAGAAAAACTCATCTAGCCAGCTAGCGCGTCGTTGTATGGCCACTTATGATCGCCTGAGCATTCTCGCAGAGCAGTCTATCCTCTATTCGATGGAGAGCGAGCCAGTGGGCGAGGGTTCGTCCGGGTAGGTTTCTAGTGGCGTGTCCTCCAGTTCATTCTTATTTTCTAACTGTTTTTTCCATTTATTTACATCTCACAGGGCCGGCGGTTCAAACGTCTACCCGGTAACCCCCACGACGGTGGCGCCCCAAGTCCGGTCGTCGGAAGCTGAGTTCGGCCCCGTTTCACGGCCAAGCCAGGTAGGCTGTATGCCTCTATCCACTTTTTTTTAATACTCCCTCCAATCCATTTTAATAGACTCAGATTTAGTACTCCCTCCGATCCATTTTATTTGACTCAAATTTAGTACAACTTTGTACTAAATCCGAGTCAACTAAAAGGGATCATAGGGAGAATACAACTTTACTAAATCCGTGTTTACTACTACTACTAAAAGGGATAGGATGGAGTAGTTTATGTAATCACGGCTTTCCTTTTAATTATGTGTTGATGAACACTGTGATATTTGTGGAGCGTCCAAGTGATGTCCATTCCTGTATCAAGATCTGTGCTAGAAATTAGTAGTACTCCTATTTTTTTGCGTGTAATTACTCATATATGAATTGGTTGGATTCTTTTTTGTTCCATACAATGATCGTGCCAGCAAATGGAGGTGAACATGGCCCACATAGGCAGCCAGCTGGGGAATGAACTCTCCCTCACCCCAGAGTTTGAGCCTGTTCACGTAGATTTGGCGTCCGAGAACAAGATCTGCCATAATCTTCAGCAAGGCATCAATACCTTTACTGCCGAGCTCGACAGGCTTAATGAGCAGAACCGCGTTTGTGTGGAACTGCATAACCAGAGCGTCACATTGATGAATGATGATGATGCAAACACCACCATCAAGGGCGAGGGTTCGTCCGGGTAAGTTTCTAGCGGGGTGTCCTTCAGTTGATTCTTATTTTCTAACCGTTTTTACATTTATTTACATCTCACAGGGCCGGCGGTTCAAATGTCTCCCCGGTAACCACAACGACGGTGGCGCCCCAAGTCCGGCCGTCCGAAGCTAAGTTCGGCCCCGTTTCCCGGCCAAGCCAGGTAGGCTGTATGCCTCTGTCCACTTGTTTTTTTATAGTTTATGTAATCACTGCTTTCCGATTATTATGTGTTGATGAACCCTGTGGTATTTGTGGAGCGTCCGAGTGTTGTCCATTCCTTTATCAATATCCATGCTAGAAATTAGTAGTCCTATTGTTTGCGGGTAATTAATACTCATATATGAATGGGTTGATTTCTTTTTTTTCATACAATGATTGTTGTAGCAAAAGGAGGAGAACAAGGCCCACATAGGCAGCCAGCTGGAGAATGAACACTCCCTCACCCTGGAGTGTGATCGTCTTCACAGAGTTTTGGCGTCTGAGAAGGAGATCTCCTTTCATCTTGCGCAATGCGTCGACATGCTTAAGCAGCAGAACGCCTACTGGGTGGAACTGAACAACAAGAGCGTCACATGGATGGATACTGGAAGCAACCTCATCAAGTATCTCATGGAACAGAAGTTGAAATTAAAGCTCAAGAGGCAGATCTCGAGGGTGCTAATGCGCGGACAAACCGCCGTCCTTAAGGCGATTATCAAGGAGAAGGAGGATCTCCGTGCACAGCTAGCGACCTATATCTCGGCGTCCACCAAGAGCGTCCCTGAGTAGGAGATCTTGTTCTGCTAGTTAACTGCTTCATCACCTTAATATCGCCATGTGCTCGTAAAACTGCTAGTTAACTTTCTGTTGGTATGTTGCACATTTGATCTGAACTTTGTGTTTTGCAATGCACAATTGATCAACTACTAGTAAGTGTATATTAAAATGGCGGGATACTCTTTTTAGCGGCGAAAATTTTCCATTTGTTGCTATTGTAGCGAATCTAAGCCCTTCAGAATCTTCCCTATCGTCAAGAAAACTTTCCAAAAACATAAGCATTTTGGAGGGAAACCTTGATGATATAGGCTATGAGGATGATCCTGGGTTGTGGTTCTTAGCGTGATCTGTAGATGGCAATATGCTTCTTGTTCATACCTGAGGCTTTACTGAGGCTGCAAGATGTTCTCTAAGGACACTGTCAGTTATGTTCAGATAAGCTAGGGAAGAGATTACTGGTCTTGGAGCATATTGTCTTTTCGTGGGATTGAATTATCCGCTCACATTGCAGTAAATCATGCATATTTCGATTTATATTTTGGTGGAGTTTCATTCGATTTGAATCATAGGTTTGTGAGAAAATATATATTTAGTTTAAACTAGTGCTCGAATACGTAAGAAGCTATTTAATCACAAGCTAGTCATCCGAATGGGATGAAATATTCATAGATTTTAAAACAAGGCATCTACATATTACTGGATTTTTTTCAAAATTTTCTGAATAGTTTTTTCTTTTTTAGCTTCGAAATAACAGATAGTTTGGAACGTTGGATCTCGAAAGATGGTAGATGGTGGCACCTAGTCACAATGAGACTTGGAAGCATCAAGTCACTGAAGCTCTGTCCGGTTTCCAAACCAAGCTAGGAAAGGCATTGAAAATGAAGTTCTGCTCTAAAACATCTCTCATTTCATTTTGGTGCTCGCGCGGTTGCATGCTGCCCACGTGTTAAGGTACGTGTCTCTGGCATAGAGTACTACGATTATCGGCGAAAAATATATCGTAATGGAAACTGTAAAAAAAGCCCTCTCTGCTCAAGCTGATGTGACGAGACATCACTGCACCAAACGTCGTCGCAAATTTATAGATGGGTGGCGTGCTAGTCTACCATCTACCAACAGTCAAATCGGCGCCCAGTCGCAGCAGCAGCAGCCTAGAGTACTGCCTAGGTTTTGCCCCTTGCATGTCTATCATCTTTTTCTTCACCCTCCCAGAATCACGCGCACGCGCAGGATCTCGATCCCCACCACGCCGCATCGTTCCTTCCATAGCGCTCGCCCTCTCCTCCGAAAACCCCAAGCGCAGTTGCATCCGCCATCCACCTAAATCCATCTTCACGTGATGGAATATTCTAGGCTTTGCCGGGGCGGCGGGGACGGCCACTTGGAGGCTCTCACCGGCGACAACATCGACCTCATCGCTGCGCATCTGGACGTTACCTACACCGTCCGACTTGCCGCATGTTCCAGGGAGCTCTACGACCAGATCAGCAAGGATGAAGGTAAGATGCACCATTGGGATGAACCCTGCCTGCTGATGCCTCCGCCTGCTTATTGGTTCGATGAACCCTGGTTCGTGGCGACAGCATCTCGTCTGCATGTTACCGTGTACGACCTGGTGCCCCTCGACCATCCTCGCCGTTCTGTCACCCTGCCGTTCATGCACGACAGAAAATGGCTTGGCGCGAACGGCGACTGGATCGCCGCCGCCGATCATCGTGGGTGCCAGTGGTGCCTTGTGAACGTCTACACCGAGCGACATATCCCCCTTCCATCCCCACCTGATCCGAAGATTGGTCATGGTGTTACATATCAACCTGCTACTAAAGATTGGTTATACTATCTTTGCTGGAGTCGAGCAATTAATTTGTTGAAGATTGTAATCTGCCAAGTGCCCACAAAAGGTGGGAGGTACGCAGATTACAAGCTCATCGCCTTGTTCGACAAAAGGATTTTCTACCTTGAAGGGGGTGGCGACTGGAGAATGCTGAAGAACCCTACACCTGAACAAATTGTGCCGGCGTTCTGTGATGCCATTGAACTCGGTGGCCAAGTTTTTGCGGTGGACGAAATTAGGGGCTGGACGTACTGCTGGGACACCCCAAATGGTATTTTTTCAGTCCTTATGTTGCATTGCATGATACACTGCCTTAATCAATGAAGTTATTCATGAACTACCTTGTTTATATTTTACCTTTCATAAATGACTTAATGATCACACCGCCTTTTGCTGAATATGAATGAACCGTTGCTTGCAATGAATTAGTACTAATTAGTCACCAACAAACATAGTATGCTCAGTATGTGATTGCATTCCTGAATTAGTAATTCTACGCCACTGCAGAATATGGATGTAATTAACCAGTATCTCAAAAGATAAGGTAGCACTATGAAGGCACCCTTTTTGATAACCTTTTACACCCATTGTTTCATATATAACTAATTGATTTTTGCTCCAAAAGGAGGACGAGAGACCCCCGCCATCTGCATCAGAGAGATGCATAAGGACTTTCATAAGTATATGACTTAACGATCACATCCTTTATCTGAATATGAATGAACCGTTGCTTGCAACGAATTAGTACTAATCAGTCATCAGCAAACATAGTATACTCCGTATGTGAATGCAATCCTGAATTAGTAACTCTATCCACTGCAGAATATGGATGTAATTAACAAGTATCTCAAATGTTAACGTAGCACAATGAAGGCACCCTTCTTGATTAACTTTTACACCCATTGTTTCATATAACTAGTTGATTTTTGCTCGAAATAGAGGGCGAGGTACCCCGGCCTCTGCATCGAAGAGATGCATATGGCCGTTATTTAGTACTCCATCTCATGAAACATGTTATAACTTTTTCTTACTTTTGATTTACTCCCTCCGTCCCACCAAAAGTGTCTTGAATATCTGCCTTCTCCTTTTTTCCCTTAGAAAAGTAACTCAATCAAAATCCAATTATTTACTAAACAAGAATGAAAATATATGTCAGATTTTGTTGTTGTTGCAAAACCTTAAATATAAGATATTTTGATTTGGACATTTGAATGTTGGTAGAACACAACATTGTTGACACCCGTATTTAATCTCCGTTTTCTTTGGAACTTCAAAATGCAGCTCTCAAAATTTTCAAAAACCATGCTACATGTAGCTCGAGCTATATTCATGGTTTTCGAAAGAAAATATTGCCAACAATGCATATATAAAATACGAAAACAAGAGTGGTCCTACAAAAAATGATGTTTCTTCCCATCAGTCGGCAAACGAAGGGAACAAATAAAAAATTAAAAATATGTGTACATCTAACACTCACTCGTTTCTTATCTACCTTTTCCTTTGATGTTTCCTTGAGAGTTGAGACCGTAAGAACCTTCCATTGATCCATGTAGCAGTGCTGAATAGCGATTTCTTTGAACGGGGTTATTCCTATGCTTCAGGGGTTTCAGATATTTGGTCATTTTTTGGGGTAGACCCAAGGCTCACGTGATGGTTCTAAAATATTGTAGAGTTAGCTATGTGCACTCTTCACAGAGAATCCTGCTGTTGTGCACCGTTAGATTTAGCACTCCAAGGGTCATGATTGAAGCTCTATACTCAGTTTAAAACTGGACCAACTGGTAGATTGTCTGTACTCCTATATTGTATACAAATATCTAATCATATACACCGTTGGATCACTTAAGACAAAGGGAATTAACTACAACACAGGACTTAAACTTAAGATGATATATTTGTCAAAATTTGAATGTATCTATATGCTTTCACTGTCTAGATACATCTGAATTTGGACAAATCTCAGACACTTTCGGTGGGACAGAGGTAGTATATAACTGTGTATACACTAACTAGTGTCTAGTTTTGGCGAAGTTAAGACTAGTTTCGTGGGATGGATGCAGTATAACTGATATATTGGACACTCGATTTGAACACATGAATGACCAATGTCCTTAGCTTACATAGTCGTATTTATACTGTGAGCATGAACGATGAACAGTGCTGCTGTTTGAATATGGTTGCCAGTAACACCCTATTCGTCTCCATTTCTAATATTGCAGAAAACCCGATGTCCATGTTCGTAATCCCGCCACCGGTGGTGGATGATCAGCAGTACGCGTGGTTCCTCGCTCCAACTGCTGATGGCAAGCGATTGATGATCATCCTTACAGTAAACAACATTGGGATTGCCAATGCTGAAGTACCTCCTGACATTCCCTATGCTGCTAATGGGCTTCAGCTACGGCAGTATCCTCCTGTTGCCACCTACGTCTTTGAGCAGGATCCCATATCTCTGTTCGTTGCAGCACGTGCAGGGGACTTTCATTGGAGGCAGGTTAACAGCCTCGGCGACCACTCTCTGTTCCTCGGACTCAATTACCCGATCATTGCCAACCTGAAGAAGCGTGAATCCAAAGCTCCTGATGGCACATTGGTTCCATTCATGAGGAAAAACTGCGTCTACACAGCATACCGGAAGTATCTTCATAATCAATACCCTAAAATTTTGCGCTGCAACCTCCAGCCAGATGAAGGTGAGACTGTGGGAGTTATCAGCCTTCCCAGAGATAGTTGGGGTAGTGTCCGACAAGCGGCTATGTGGTTTAAGCCTGCTTTAAACATTGCCCGTTCGGTGTTACCTTTAAAAAAACACTGACACACTTTTTTATTATGCTTGAAGTGTTGAGAAGTAGTACACTGTTTTTAGTATGTACTAGTTTGAATCAGTTTATTTGAACACTGCCCTGCTTTTGTATTTCGTGTTGCCTTCATATTATAACCCATGCATGGCTGTTTTAGGATTGACTTTATTTCAGCACTATAATTACAATGTGTGTACGTCCTTTATAGATATAGAAAAAGGCAAGTGACCAAATATCAGGAGCGAAAAATAATCCAAGAAAAGAAACTTTCATTGTACATAGAGGATGTCATATGGGTCCCATGTTGTAGCAGCGGTCTGAACGTTTCAAAGACGGCATGAGAACGAAAGAAAAATGCAAGTGACCAAATATCAGGAGCCAAAAATAATCCAAGAAAAGAAAATTTATTGTACATAGTTAATGACATGCGGGTCCCATGAGCCAGCAGCTTACTCAACGTTTGAGAGGCGGCATGAGATTGAAAGAAAAAGGCAAGTCACCAAATATCAGGAGCCAAAAATAACCCAAAAAAAGAAAATTTTATTGTACATAGAGTATGACATGCGGGTCCCATTAGGCAGCAGCATCCTCACCGTTTCCAAGGCGGCATGGGATCAAAAGAAAAGGAAATAGCCAAAAAGCAGAGGGTGAAAAAAAGAGAAGAAACTTTTATTGTTCATAGTGGATAACATGTGGGACCCATGAGGCAGCAGCATCCTCAACGTTTCCAAGGCAGCAGGGGATCGAAACAAAAAGGAAATAGCCAAAAATCAGAGGGTGAAAATAATCCAAGAAAAGAAACTTTTATTTTACATTGAGGATGACATGTGGGTCCTATTTTGCAGCAGCGGTCTCAACGTTTCAAATGTGGCTTGAGATCAAAAGAAAAAGAAAGTAGTCACGAAAAAAAGTTGATTGTACATTGAGGATGACATGCGGGTCCCATTTTGCAGCAGCTTACTCGACGTTTCCAAGGCGGCAGGGATCAAAAGAAAAAGGAAATAGCCAAAAATCAGAGGGTGAAAAAAACCAAGAAAATAAACTTTTATAGCACATAGAGGATGACATGCGGGTCCCATGAGCCAGCAGGTTCCTCAACGTTTCAAACGTGGCATGAGATCGAAAGAAAAAGACAAGTGACCAAATATCAGGGGCCAAAAATAATAATCCAAGAAATTTTTTTGTACATAGAGGATGACATGCGGGTCCTATTTTGCACAGCGTTCAAAAAAAAAGGAAGTAGCCAGAAATCAGGGGCTAAAAAAATCCAAGAAAAGAAAGATTTCAATTGGGCTGCATCTGGCCGTCTGGGCTTCGAACTATCCTGCTGGACGCTTTTGGACTCGTACAATTTGAGCCCACTCCAAAACAGGAAAGTCCTATGCTTCGCGAAAACAAAAAACAAGGAGATTCAACATATAAGTTTGTTTATTTAAAAGTAAAGATTTTTTTCCGTTTGCAATAGCTCAGAGCGAAATACACTGTTTATTGTCTGCAAAATAATCAAGATATCACATGTTTCTTGTACGGGGAGGCTGACATCGGGTACCCATGAGCCAGCAGCGTCGTCAATGTTTTAAAGACGGCAGAGGATCGAAAAAAACAAAAAATCAGTTGGTAAAAAAATCCAAAAAAAGAAACATTTATCGTTCTGAGAGGATGACATGCGGGACCCATGAGGCAGCAGCATCCTCAACGTTTCCAAGGCGACACGGGATTTTAAAAAAGGCGAAATAGCCAGAAATTATAGGTCAAAATAACTCCAAGAAAGGAAAGGTTTATTGTTCATAGAGGCTGACATGTGGGACCCATGAGCCAGCAGAATCCTCAACGTTTCAAAGGCGGCAGGATCAAAAGAAAAAGGAAGTAGCCAAAAATTAGGGGTAAAAAATAACTCCAAGAAAGGAAACTTTTATTGTTCGTAGATGATGACATGCGGGACCCATGAGCCAGCAGCTTAATCAATGTTTCAAAGGCGGCATGCGATCGAAAGAAAAAGGCAAGTGACAAAATATCAGGAGCCAAAGATAATCCAAGAAAAGAAAGTTTATTGTGCATAGAGGATGACATGCGGGTCCCATTTAGCAGCGGTCTCAACGTTTCAAATGCGGCTTGAGATCAAAAGAAAAAGAAAGTTGATTGGACATGCGGGTCCCATGAGTCAGCAGCTTACTCAACGTTTCCAAGGCGGTAGGGGATCAAAAGAAAAAGGCAAGTGACCAAAAATGAGGGTGAAAAATAATCCAAGAAAAGAAACTTTTATTGTACATGGAGAATTACATGCGGGTCCCATTTTGCAGCAGCGGTCCCAACGTTTCAAATGCGGCTTGAGATCAAAAGAAAAAGAAAGTAGCCAGAAATTAGGGGTAAAAAAACTCCAAGAAAAGAAAGTTGATGGACATAGAGGATGGCATGCGGGTCCCATGAGCCAGCAGATTAGTCAACGTTTCCAAGGCGGCAGGGATCAAAAGAAAAAAGAAATAGCCAAAAATCAGAGGGTGAAAAAAATCCAAGAAAAGAAACTTTTATAGTACATAGAGGATGACATGTGGGTTCCTCAACGTTTTCAAAGGCGGCATGAGATCGAAAGAAAAAGGCAAGTGACCAAAAATCAGAGGGTGAAACATAATCCAAGAAAAGAAACTTTTATTGTACATAGAGGATGACATGCGGGTCCCATTTTGCAGCAGCTGTCCCAACATTTCAAATGCGGCTTGAGATCAAAAGAAAAAGAAAGTAGCCAGAAATTAGGGGGTAAAAAACTCCAAGAAAGGAAAGCTTTATCGTTCATACAGGCTGACATGTGGGACCTATGAGGCAGCAGAGTCCTCAACTTTGAAAGGCGGCAGGGGATCAAAAGAAAAAGGAAATAGCCAAAAATCAGTGGGTGAAAAAAAACCAAGAAAATGAACTTTTGTAGTACATAGAGGATGACATGCGGGTCCCATGAGCCTGCAGGTTCCTCAACGTTTCAAACGTGGCATGAGATCGAAAGAAATAGGCAAGTGACCAAATATCAGGATCCAAAAATAATTCAAGAAAAGAAACTTGATTGTACATAGAGTATGACATGCGGGTCCCATTTAGCAGCAGCGGTATCACCGTTTGAGAGGCTGCACGGATCGAAAGAAAAAGGCAAGTGACCAAATATCAGGAGCCAAAAATAATCCAAGAAAAGAAATTTTATTGTACATAGAGGATGACATGCGGGTCCCATTTTGCAGCGGTCTCAACGTTTCCAAGGTGGCACAGGACCAAAAGAAAAATGAAGTAGCCAGAAATCAGGGGGTGAAAAAACCAAGAAAAGAAAGATTTCAATTGGGCTCCATCTGGACATCTGGGCCTTCGAACTATCCTGCTGGGCCTTTTGACTCGTACAATTTCAGCCCACTCCAAAGCAGGAAAGTTCGGATTTTTCTAAAAAAACAGAAAGTCCTATGCTTCGCAAAAACAAAAAACAAGGAGATTCAACATATAAGTTTGTTTATGTAAAAATAAAGATTTAATTTATCCGTTTGAAATAGCTCAGAGCGCAATACACTGTTTATTGTCTGCAAAATAATCATGATATCACATGTTTCTTGTACGGGGAGGCTGACATCGTGGACCCATGAGCCAGCATCGACAACGTTTTAAAGGCGGCAGGGGATGGAAAGAAAAAAAAAAAAAAAAATCTGTTGGTAAAAATCCAAGAAAAGAAACATTTTCGTTTTGAGAGGATGACATGCGGGACCCATGAGGCAGCAGCATCCTCAGCGTTTATTGTTCATAGAGGCTGACATGTGGGACCCGTGAGCCAGCAGCGTCCTCAAAGTTTTAAAGGCGGCAGGATATCGAAAGAAAAAATAAGTCAAAAATCGTTTGGTAAACAAAATCCAAGAAAAGAAACATTTACCGTTCTAAGAGGATGACATGCGGGACCCATGAGGCAGCAGCATCCTCAACGATTCCAAGGCGGCAGGGGATCAAAAGAAAAAAGAAATATCCAGAAATTAATTAGGGGTTCAAAATAAATCCATCAAAGGAAACTTTTAATGTTCATAGAGGATGACATGTGGGACCGACCTGCCAACAGCGTCCTCATCGTTTCAAAGGGGCAGGAGATCAAAAGAAAAAGGAAAAAGCCAGAAATTAGGGGTCAAAAATAACTCCAAGAAAGAAAACTTTTATTGTTCGTAGAGGATGACATGCGGGACCCATGAGCCAGCAGCTTACTCAACGTTTCAAAGGCGGCATGAGATCGAAAGAAAAAGGCAAGTGACAAAATATGAGGAGCCAAAGATAATCCAAGAAAAGAAATTTTATTGTACGTAGAGGATGACATGCGGGTCCCATTTAGCAGCAGCGGTCTCATAGTTTCAAATGCGGCTTGAGATCAAAAGAAAATGAAAGTTGATTGTACATAGAGGATGACATGCGGGTCCCATGAGTCAGCAGCTTACCCAACGTTTCCAAGGCGGCAGGGGATCAAAAGAAAAAGGAAATAGCCAAAAATAAGAGGGTGAAAAAAATAAAGAAAATAAACTTTTATAGCACATAGAGGATGACATGCGGGTCCCATGAGCCAGCAGGTTGCTCAACGTTTCAAACGTGGCATGAGATCGAAAGAAAAAGGCAAGTGACCAAATACCAGGAGCCAAAAATAATTCAAGAAAAGAAACTTGATTGTACATAGAGGATGACATGTGGGTCCCATGAGTCAGCAACTTACTCAACGTTTCCAAGGCGGCAGGGGATCAAAAGAAAAAGGAAATAGCCAAAAATCAGAGGGTGAAAAAAAAATCCAAGAAAATAAACTTTTATAGCACATAGAGGATGACATGCGGGTCCCTTGAGCCAGCATGTTCCTCAACGTTTCAAACGTGGCATGAGATCGAAAGAAAAAGGCAAGTGACAAAATATCAGGAGCCAAAGATAATTCAAGAAAAGAAACTTGATTGTACATAGAGGATGACATGCGGGTCCCATTTAGCAGCAGCGGTCTCAACGTTTCAAATGCGGCTTGAGATAAAAGAAAAAGAAAGTTGATTGTACATAGAGGATGACATGCGGGTCCCATGAGTCAGCAGCTTACCCAACGTTTCCAAGGCGGCAGGGGATCAAAAGAAAAAGGAAATATCCAAAAATCAGAGGGTGAAAAAAAATTAAAGAAAATAAACTTTTATAGCACATAGAGGATGACATGCGGGTCCCATGAGCCAGCAGGTTCCTCAACGTTTCAAATGTGGCATGAGATCGAAAGAAAAAGGCAAGTGACAAAATATCAGGAGCCAAAGATAATTCAAGAAAAGAAACTTGATTGTACATAGAGGATGACATGCGGGTCCCATTTAGCAGCAGCGGTCTCAACGTTTCAAATGCGGCTTGAGATCAAAAGAAAAAGAAAGTTGATTGTACATATGTTGACGTCAGAAACCCACCGGCGGGCAGCGACTGGTCAACACCGTAGAGCCGGGAACAACTAGGGTTGCGGCTGGCCCCAGTCCCTCAGAGCGACGGCCCGCAAAGCCTCCTGGTCGCGCGCCGATGCAAATTGCAAGGGCGTGCCACCTGACCTATACCTGGTCAGGAAGGTGTGGATGATGCCTCGCTTAGTTTCCTGCAGGGCACACACGTACACGTTACATACGAGCCTCGATCGGCTCTCAGGTTATCCTGTGAATCGGCTCATGGAGCCGATCCACCCATGATTCGTCCAAGGTGGCCGAATATATGGTGGTCCTGCTTGATCAAGATAAAGATCCACGACGATTTAGGGTTTTCACCGCATAATCGGATCATCCTACTCACGATTGGGCCTCGCGCTCGCGCACGGTGATCGTAAGCCAATCCTAGACAAGGCCTAAAAACCAACACGAGGTTGATCCTCGGAACATCCTGTCTAGGGCCAGCAAACTACACCCTACGCGCCGCTGGATCCTCCAACCCTTTGTAAGGCCTAACTATTGCAGATGTTAAACTAATCCTTGATGAATCAAGGAGCAACCGTAACGGATCAGATCTACTAAATAATGATCAAGCGGGGTGCCGCCCCTGCACCCATGATGAGGTACAAGGACGGCTAGATGCGCAAGGGTTGCACTACGACAGCATATGATACTAAGAACAATGCTAACCCTAACACATCTATGATAACTACGTTGCTCGCCATCAAAAAGGCTTCAGTACGAGCAACGCATGAACAACGTAGGCAGGCTCGTGCTGCCTAGATCGCAAGATGCGATCCAGGCAGCATGGTGCTTACCGGAGAAACCCTTGAGACGAAGGGGTTGGCGATGCGCCGAGATTGGTTTGTGTTGAACGTTGGTTGTTGTTTATTCCATAAACCCTAGATACATATTTATAGTCCGGGGACTTTCTAATGTGGGCGTGCACTAAACCGTGCACGAGATAAACTCTACTTCTAAACCGATACATAACCTACTATATTAAGATACACGGGCTAACTAGCCCAAACTCCGCGTATAAAGGCCGATTCACATATTTCTTCCATATAGATTCTTCACGTCCATCTTGATCGCGGCCCACCTCTGACTCGGTCAAATTCTGGTGATAACACATGCCCCCTGGTTTTGGAAATGATATTTCCAAAATCATTATGCTTTCTTTCGTCGGGTCATGTCGTGGCAAGGAACCGCCGCAGACTTGTTTATTACCACCTCCTCCGCATGACTTGACAATTCCGGCAGTCTCTGAGCAATCGGCTCTTTTCTTTCACGTGATCGGCTTCTAGCTAACTTGGCCGATAGTCAAAGTCAAACAAACCCCAAAAGAGCCGATGGCGTCGCACCGGTCCCTACCATATAACAAGCAAGGGCGAACCTGGTTACCCCTCCAAACGGTCACCTGCAACCTCCGTCTGAGAAAGCAAACTCAGATCCCCAAAATCCGCCACCTACGCGATCTCGCGAGCTTCAGATCTCAACCGCACCGCCCCAACTCCGCAGCGCATCAAATGGCGGAACCGTCCAACGCCGACGCCATGGTCTCCGGCTTGAAGGTAATACTCCACCGCTTCTCCGCCATTAGGGCCAATATCAGGATTGAACAGAAGAACACCTGACTTAATGTTCTACTCCGTCATTAATTTTAGGTCTCCGACATCCTATTGCCGCATCCTTCTCTCCCAAATTCCATGTGTCTTGGCCCCCGCTCTTCCGAGAGTCCTGCTCATTTAATCTCCTGTGAAGCTAACAGAATCCCCTTCGTGAATCAGAACTTAGATCTGACCTCCTGGGCCGACTGCCTGCGAGCCTGGCCTAATCCCCCTGAAGGTTGGGTGCCATGGTACAATAGAGTATCCAAAACCCATTACGCCACCTGGGAATCTATAGGGATAGCCGATGCCTTATCATTATCATTGTCTCCTCTTGAGAAGAATGAAAATATTCTGAAAACCATCGGCTACTTCTGGTCTGACGCGCTGAACTGCTTCATGTTTGGCCATGGCCCGATGACACCAACCCTGCTAGATGTAGCCATGATTACAGGCCTGGACATTGCGTCTCCAAGCCCTTCTGCTTTCAAACTGCCGAAAGTCCCTTTCACCCTTTCTTCTAAAAAGGAGTGTACCAGCTGGGGCGCCTACCTCAATCGTTATATGAAAACCAAAGGCCCTGTGACAGAGAGAACACAGCCTTCCTGAACTTTTGGTTGGAACACTTCATATTCTGTGGCCCATCACTTGCCCCTACCAAGAATTACCTTTCCCTAGCCTATGAACTGGCCAAAGGCACCCATCTCGGCATCGGCAAACTGTTCCTTGGAGAGGTATATCGATCTCTTCAACTGATGTCTGTCAAGCTGTTCTCTCAGAAGACAGTTAAAACTGGCGGTCCCTGGTGGTTTATTCAGCTATGGGCGCAGTTATACTTTCGGGATCAGATCCCAGACTTCCCACCTTTGACCTCCTGCACCTTCCCAGATGTTAACGGGAAGGATATTCGATGCACCAGTTATGGTCAAGCCCTGTATGGTCTCCCAGGCAGCAGGCTGATCCCTAAGGAAGCAGCAGGGTGGTTCAAGATCTTCTTCCAAGGTTTGGACAACCCCCTGTTCTTTCCTTATACTGAAACGGAGGATTTTGAAAATCCAGTCTCCTTCCGATTGGGTAGCTTTGCCGATGACGATAGCACTCGGCATCTGTATTCCATCATGATTCGTCCTTGCTTTCTCCCTGTTGGCATGAGTACCTCAAACCGGATCATCAAGCCTGGTTATGAGTGTTATCAACCGGTAGTGGTAGCCCGTCAGCTCGGTCTCGGGCAAGTGCCTCCGCACTTATTCTTACACCACCTGACCGCAAGCAGAGCCGAACTGCCTGACATCCTTACTGGCCAAAGGTGCTACACCTTCTTTGACGCTTTGGCCCTTCCAATCCCTCACAACCTCCGTTTTTCCTCCACTACCGACGGCTTCGAGACCTGGTGGTCCATGTGGAAGACCCATGTTTTTAGGAGGGCGTTAGGACTGCTATTGAAACAACTCGACGCCGCGCATGACATCTCCGCTGACCAGGTACCATTCCTCAAAATATTTCCCGTAACCACTTATGGTGATTTGCCTGTGAACTGACTTCACCTCTTGGCAGCAACAAGACGGCCCAGCTCCCACGCAAGCTGATGGTTCTCCCTTCGTATTCCTTCCTCCGGCCCCAGTGGTCCTCTTCTGTCAGAGTTCGCCACCTCTGAAGAAAGTCATAATGCAAGGCCAACCGATTTCACCGCAATCGGCTCCCAAGAGCAACGCATCTTTGGGGCCGGTTGCCCCCCGAGCCTCGACCCGGGCGAGGACGTCGGTGAGGAAGGTGGCTGTCAGGAAAACCCTGACGCGCAGAGCTCCTGCCCAAGCGAGTTCGCAGGTAAGTTGTACCATATTTCGATCGACCGCACTTGCCCTCCCACCCTTTGTAAGGTGATCGTACCTCTCCTTTCAGACTTCCACCGAAGAGAATTCCAGTGAGGGAGAACAGTCCAGTCCCAGGGACTCCTACCCACGCGGTACGGAAAGATCCACCACACAGAGCCAGACGGACTCGCCAACCTCGGCTTCTAGAAAAAGGTCGACTCCCGAGCCTGCCGCTCTTCAGCCTTCAGTCCAAACGAGGTCGCGCATAAAGCGCCGATGTGTCCAAAGGGCTCGCACGGGCCCACAAGCCTCCTCGCCTAGCCAGGAAGTTTCAAAGGTAACCCTCTTGACAGCTCGTGTTCCCCGTTGTCTTGTCACTAACTGGATTGCTTTACCATTCCCCTTGCAGATTAATGAGACTTCTAGCGGGGTCGTTGAAGAGGTGCCGATGCCATCTACTGCCCCTGGCCCATCCAACTCGCCACGCGTGACGGACCAAGTGTCTGACCAGCGTACTGCAAAGCCGATTGTTACCACCTCGGCTTCCCTTCCTTTCTTGGGAGAGGTACACTCTCTCCCTCTTTTCTCTCTCCTTTTTTCCTCTGCCGTACGCCCATGCCGTTCTTGTTCGTTTGTCAGGGGTGTGATCCTTCAAGCTTGCTGACATTCGACCCCGATTCCATCGAGCCAGCCGCTCCCAAAATAGGCGAAGAGCCAAACCTTGGTGCAGTTGACGGTCCACTCCAGCGTCTCAAAGTCCTGCTCTCCTCCCCAGTTGATACCCTGGTTGAGGACCCTGAGACGATCAGGGGCATCCTCGTGGACATCCAGCCCCGTCTCCCAGTGGTGCTGGTAGCTAAACTCTGGCCGACAGTGACTTTGTCAGTTTTCAAGTCAAGGGTGCAGTCGGCCCGTCAAAGGATTACTCTCCGCCGCGCCCAACTCCCGTTGAGAGCCGATATTGCAGAAAAATGCCAACGGCTCAACGAGAAGAAGGCTGCTTTAGATGCGAAGACCGCCACTTCCACTCATAGTGTCAGACTTGAGACCTTACGCAAGGAGCTGGAGGACCTCGAAAGGAGGGCCAGGGAGACCAAACGACTCATCCAAGACGAGGAATCCCTCATTGCTCGCTCCCAAGAGGAAGCACAAGGTCTCACTGCTGATCTGAAGACCGACCTAGCTGAAATCCGTGCCCTAAGCAGCCAGCTGGTGATGGGGAGAGACGAGGATGATGAGGTCGAGATCGCTGAGGTGGATCGAATCCGTGCCGATGCTCTTCACGCTCTTAATGCATTTCTTCAGTAGGGCCTCTTTGCTTCTGTGTGTGAACTGATACTTGTAAACTCGCTTTCTGTTCTTGTCAAAGTCGACTGCCGCGCATCGGCTCTGGTTGCATCCGAATTTTTTATTCGGCTACCAAAATTTCTCCGCACATGCTCAACGGCGTCGCGCGCGCTCCATGATTAGGTGCCCCCGAGCCGATTCTGGTGTACTGCTGAAATCGGCTCTATGTTTAGCCAAGGTATTATGGTGTGAACGTCGGCTTCATTAGGAACAAACATGGATTCCTTCCAGCGCATCAGACGACGCACCCCATTGCTCATTAGATCGACGTTGAGACCGGACCGGAACCCTGGTGAGGACGATTTTAGCCGACTCCTAAAATCGGCTCCTACGTTCGTAGGTCCACGAGAGTCTGGTGATGCTATTTCACAGGCCGTTGGGGCCGATCCCACAGACCAGTATAACTGTGCTTGCCCATACATAATGCCGGAGCCTGTGAAATCAGCCTTCTTGATATTATTGTTTAGTACGCCACCTTTTCGAGCTCGTCGGGTAGATCCTGTCTTTGTCTTTGTCATGGCGGCATATGAGCCCCGCCGTGTTGATGCCAAAGGAGAACTCTAGCTTCCCTCCTCGGTGGCCAAGATCCACCATGTTGACACCAGGCCGCGGGCGCGTGTCTCCGTTGAGCTTGATGCCGTGCGAACGGGTCTCCTCACAGGAGCCGACGAGTTCGGTTTCGAGGACTGCCTTGATCTTGTTATGCTTCTTCTTGAGTTTGTCGCCAGGGTCCTCGTACTGACCGGAGTTTCTTCCGCCATCTCCGATGTAGATGGCGATGTGGTGGATGTCGAGGATTGTCCCACGGGCGTGCCAGAATGTGTTGACGTCGAAACCCACCGGCGGGCAGCGACGGTCAACACCGTAGAGCCGGGAACAACTAGGGCTGCGGCTGGCCCCATCCCTCGAGCGACGGCCCGCAAAGCCTCCTGGTCGCGCGCCGATGCAAATTGCAAGGGCGTGCCACCTGACCTATACCTGGTCAGGAAGGTGTGGATGATGCCTCGCTTAGTTTCCTGCAGGGCACACACGTACACGTTAATACGAGCCTCGATCGGCTCTCAGGTTATCCTGTGAATCGGCTCATGGAGCCGATCCACCCATGATTCGTCCAAGGTGGCCGAATATATGGTGGTCCTGCTTGATCAAGATAAAGATCCACGACGATTTAGGGTTTTCACCGCATAATCGGATCATCCTACTCACGATTGGGCCTCGCGCTCGCGCACGGTGATCGTAAGCCAATCCTAGACAAGGCCTAAAAACCAACACGAGGTTGATCCTCGGAACATCCTGTCTAGGGCCAGCAAACTACACCCTACGCGCCGCTGGATCCTCCAACCCTTTGTAAGGCCTAACTATTGCAGATGTTAAACTAATCCTTGATGAATCAAGGAGCAACCGTAACGGATCAGATCTACTAAATAATGATCAAGCGGGGTGCCGCCCCTGCACCCATGATGAGGTACAAGGACGGCTAGATGCGCAAGGGTTGCACTACGACAGCATATGATACTAAGAACAATGCTAACCCTAACACATCTATGATAACTATGTTGCTCGCCATCAAAAAGGCTTCAGTACGAGCAACGCATGAACAACGTAGGCAGGCTCGTGCTGCCTAGATCGCAAGATGCGATCTAGGCAGCATGGTGCTTACCGGAGAAACCCTTGAGACGAAGGGGTTGGCGATGCGCCGAGATTGGTTTGTGTTGAACGTTGGTTGTTGTTTATTCCATAAACCCTAGATACATATTTATAGTCCGGGGACTTTCTAATGTGGGCGTGCACTAAACCGTGCACGAGATAAACTCTAACTTCTACCGTAGCCTACTATATTAAGATACACGGGCTAACCAGCCCAAACCCGCGTATAAAGGCCGATTCACATATTTCTTCCATATAGATTCTTCACGTCCATCTTGATCGCGGCCCACCTCTGATTGGTTTTGATAGAACATAGAGGATGACATGCGGGTCCCATGAGTCAGCAGCTTACTCAACGTTTCCAAGGCGGCAGGGGATCAAAAGAAAAAGGAAATAGCCAAAAACAGAGGGTGAAAAAAATTAAAGAAAATAAACTTTTATAGCACATAGAGGATGACATGCGGGTCCCATGAGCCAGCAGGTTCCTCAACGTTTCAAACGTGGCATGAGATCGAAAGAAAAAGGCGAGTGACCAAATATGAGGAGCCAAAAATAATTCAAGAAAAGAAAGTTTTATAGTACATAGAGGATGACATGCGGGTCCCATTTAGCAGCAGCGGTATCACCGTTTGAGAGGCGGCAGGGGATCAAAAGAAAAAAGAAATTGCCAAAAATCAGAGGGTGAAAAAAACCAAGAAAATGAACTTTTATAGTACATAGAGGATGACATGCGGGTCCCATGAGCCAGCAGGTTCCTCAACGTCTCAAACGTGGCATGAGATCGAAAGAAAAAGGCAAGTGAAAAAATATCAGGAGCCAAAAATAATTCAAGAAAAGAAAGTTTTATAGTACATAGAGGATGACATGCGGGTTCCATTTAGCAGCAGCGGTATCACCGTTTGAGAGGCGGCAGGGATCGAAAGAAAAAGGCAAGTGAAAAAAATATGAGGAGCGAAAAATAATTCAAGAAAAGAAAGTTTTATAGTACATAGAGGATGACATGTGGGTCCCATTTAGCAGCAGCGGTATCACCGTTTGAGAGGCGGAAGGGGATCGAAAGAAAAAGGTAAGTGACCAAATATGAGGTGCCAAAAATAATTCAAGAAAAGAAAGTTGTATAGTACATAGAGGATGACATGCGGGTCCCATTTAGCAGCAGCGGTATCACCGTTTGAGAGGCGGCAGGGGATCGAAAGAAAAAGGCAAGTGACCAAATTTGAGGTGCCAAAAAAAACTCCAAGAAAAGAAAGTTGATTGCACATAGAGGATGACATGCGGGTCCCATTTAGCAGCAGCGGTCTCAACGTTTCCAAGGCGGCAACGGATCAAAAGAAAAAGGAAGTAGCCAGAAATCAGGGGGTCAAAAAATCCAAGAATAGAAAGAATTTTGGTTCATAGAGGATGACATGCGGGACCCATGATCCTGCATCGTAAACGGCTCGATCGGAGAACGTTGAACGAGATGGCGCGATCTAGAAAAAAAACAATGCCAGAGAGGCTGCCATCTGGGCCCTACATCCCTCGGCGGTGCGGATTTGCGTTGACTCGGCCGGCGAACCCGAGATTTCGAGATGCACCACGTCCCGGGCCACCATACGCGACGTTTTGGCCGCTTTCGTCGGGCTAGGTGGCCTCAAAAACGAGAAAAAAAGTTTTGACATGCACCACGGAGGGACCAAAAATCGTCGGCCATGGTACACCAGCAACCACGGCGCGACTTCAACTTCGTCGGCCATGGCAAATTTTCTTGTAGTGTGTAATGGAGGATTGGTTGATTCTACATTTATTTTATAATACCCTTAACCCAATGTCAAAGTCTATGCTTGTTACTCCATCAGGAGGAACATTCGTGAGCAAGCTAGTTGAGCTGGCAAGGAGGCTTCTTGATGGTATGCAAAGCAACCATGTCCAATGGCATGTAGACATATCCACTTCAAGAAATGTGAATGCAATCACCGAAGGTAACAATGAAGAACTCTCTTCAAAGGTATATTAGCTTTTACATATTCTGAAGGGTAAAGAAACTACCCAAGTTAATGCCATCACCAATACTAAAGTTGAGGAAATGGACTTCGTAGAAAGAAATACTTATAACCTTGCATGGAAAAATCAAAATTATGGCTCTAATTTTCCTAGACCATATAATAATAATGGAGGAGTTCCTAATAATAACTTCACCAACGGTAATGGAACAAGCAATGGTAATACTTCAATTGAAAGTACTTTCAAGAATTTTATGCATGATCAAGCTAAACAAAATAGTACCCTTACAAATCTTATTGAAAATCATAGCACTATGACAGGGAATTTATCTAACCTTATGATACGTCTCCAACGTATCGATAATTTCTTATGTTCCATGCTACTTTATTGATGATACCTACATGTTTTATGCACATTATATGTCATATTTATGCATTTTCTGGAACTAACCTATTAACAAGATGCCGAAGAGCCAGTTGCTGTTTTCTGCTGTTTTTGGTTTCAGAAATCCTAGTAAAGAAATATTCTCGGAATTGGACGAAACTTTCGCCCAGGGTCCTATTTTTGCACGAAGCTTCCGAAGACCGAAGACCTAACGAAGTGGGGCCACGAGGAGGCCAGGAGGGTGGCCGGCGCGGCCCAAGCCCCGGCCGCGCCGACCTGCCCCCTGGGCCCCTCGTGTGGCCCCCCGCGTTGACCCTCCGCCTACTTAAAGCTTCCGTCGCGAAACCCCCAGTACAGAGAAAAGCCACGATACGAGAAAAGTTCCAGAGCCGCCGCCATCGCGAAGCCAAGATCTGGGGGACAGGAGTCTCTGTTCCGGCACGCCGCTGGGACGGGGAAGTGCCCCCGGAAGGCTTCTCCATCGACACCGCTGCCATCTCCACCGCCATCTTCATCACCGCTGCTGCTCCCATGAGGAGGGAGTAGTTCTCCATCGAGGCTCGGGGCTGTACCGGTAGCTATGTGGTTCATCTCTCTCCTATGTAGTTCAATACAATAATCTCATGAGCTGCCTTACATGATTGAGATTCATATGATGATGCTTGTAATCTAGATGTCATTATGCTAGTCAAGTGGGTTTTACTTATGTGATCTCCGGAGACTCCTTGTCCCACGTGTGTAAAGGTGACAGTGTGTGCACCGTGTGGGTCTCTTAGGCTATATTTCACGAAGTACTTATTCATTGTTGAAGAGCGTAGTGAAGTGCTTATTTATATCTCTTGATGATTGCAATGTGTTTGTATCACAATTTATCTATGTGCTACTCTAGTGATGTGTTATTAAAGTAGTTTTATTCCTCCTGCATGTGTGCAAAGGTGACAGTGCGTGCACCGTGTTAGTACTTGGTTTATGCTATGATCATGATCTCTTGTAGATTGCGAAGTTAACTATTGCTATGATAATATTGATGTGATCTATTCCTCCTACATATGCATGAAGGTGACAGTGTGCATGCTATGCTAGTACTTGGTTTAGTCTTTTGATCTATCTTACACTAAAGGTTACTAAAATATGAGCATTATTGTGGAGCTTGTTAACTCCGGCATTGAGGGTTCGTGTAATCCTACGCAATGTGTTCATCATCCAACAAAAGTGTAGAGTATGCATTTATCTATTCTGTTATGTGATCAATGTTGAGAGTGTCCACTAGTGAAAGTGTAATCCCTAGGCCTTGTTCCTAAATACTGCTGAGTTACTACTGCTTGTTTACTGTTTTACTGTGTTACTACTGCTGCAATACTACCACCATCAACTACACGCCAGCAAGCTATTTTCTGGCACCGTTGCTACTGCTCATATATATTCATACCACCTGTATTTCACTATCTCTTCGCCGAACTAGTGCACCTATTTGGTGTGTTGGGGACACAAGAGACTTCTTGCTTTGTGGTTGCAGGGTTGCATGAGAGGGATATCTTTGACCTCTTCCTCCCCGAGTTCGATAAACCTTGGGTGATCCACTTAAGGGAAACTTGCTGCTGTTCTACAAACCTCTGCACTTGGAGGCCCAACACTGTCTACAGGAAAGGAGGGGGAACGTAGACATCAAGCTAATTTTCTGGCGCCGTTGCCGGGAGGAAAGGTAAAAGGTACTCACACTCCGGATCTCGGCTACTAAGCTATTCGCCATTGTAAGTACTCGAAGCTATTTCCTTTAGACTCTGCAATTGCGACATTTGGTTTCTTGTTTACACTAGTTAGGCATAATGGAAAACAACAAAAATATGAGAGATCTTTATGAACTTTATCTTGAATTAGGACATGATGTGTTTGAAGAAAGAATTAAGAAACCCATGGAACTTTATATGCATGCTAATGGGAATGTTATTACTATGAATGCTTTGAACACTATTGTTGCTAATGCTATGGAAAATTCTAAGCTTGGGGAAGCTGGTTTTGATGAGCATGATATTTTTAGTCCCCCAAGCATTGAGGAGAAAATTTACTTTGATGATACTTTGCCTCCTATTTATGATGATTATAATGATAGTAGTCTTTTGTTACCACCTGTTATGGAGGATAAATTTGATTATGATTACAATATACCTCCTATATTTGATAGATACTTTGTTGAATTTGCTCCCACTACAACTAATAAAATTGATTATGCTTATGTTGGGAGTAGTAATTATTTTATGCATGAGACTCATGATAAGAATGCTTTATGTGATAGTTATATTGTTGAGTTTGCTCATGATGCTACTGAAAGTTATTATGAGAGAGGAAAATATGGTTGTAAAAATTTTCATGTTACTAAAACACCTCTCTATGTGCTGAAATTTTTGAAGCTACACTTGTTTTATCTTCCTATGCTTGCTACTTTGCTCTTCATGAACTTGTTTATTTACAAGATTCCTATGCATAGGAAGCATGTTAGACTTAAATGTATTTTGAATTTGCCTCTTGATGTTCTCTTTTGCTTCATTGTCTATTTTCATGAGAGTATCATTAAAACTGCTGAGCCCATCTTAATGGCTATAAAGAAAGAACTTCTTGGGAGATAACCCATGTGTTTACTACTACAGCAATTTTTGTTTTGTTGAGTCTTGGAAGTTGTTTACTACTGTAGCAACATCTCCTTATCATGTTTTTGTGCCAAGTAAAGTTTCTATGTCAAAGTTGATGTTATATTTGGGATCGCTGCGCAGAAACAGCATTGCTGTCTGTCACGAATCTGGGCACAGTTCTCTGTAGAAAATTCGAAAAAATCTGCCAATTTACGAGCGTGATCCTCAGATATGTACGCAACTTTCATTAGTTTTGAGTTTTTCCATTTGAGCAAGTCTGGTGCCATCTTAAAATTCGTCTTTACGGACTGTTCTGTTTTTTACAGATTCTGCCTTTTATTTCGCATTGCCGTTTTTGTTAAGTTGAATGAGTTCCTTTGTTCCATTAACTTTCAGAAGTTTTGTGCAATGTCCAGAAGTGTTAAGAATGATTGTGTCACCTCTGAACATGTGAATTTTTGATTATGCACTAACCCTCTAATGAGTTTGCTTGAAGTTTGGTGTGAAGGAAGTTTTCAAGGGTCAATAGAAGAGGGTGATATAATGTGATCGAGAAGAGTGAAAGGTCTAAGCTTGGGGATGCCCCGGTGGTTCATCCCTGCATATTTCAAGAAGACTCAAGCATCTAAGCTTGGGGATGCCCAAGGCATCCCCTTCTTCATCGACAACTTATCAGGTTTCTTCTAGTGAAACTATATTTTTATTCCATCACATCCTATGTATTTTACTTGGAGCGTCTGTGTGCTTTTATTTTTGTTTTTGTTTTGTTATCTTAGTTCTCTGAATAAGTTCATCCTTGTGTGGGAGAGACACGCTCCGCTGGTTCGTATGAACACATGTGTTCTTAGCTCATAATATTCATGGCGAAGTTTCCTCTTCGTTAAATTGTTATATGGTTGGAATTGGAAAATGCTACATGTAGTAATTGCTATAATGTCTTGGGTAATGTGATACTTGGCAATTGTTGTGCTCATGTTTAAGCTCTTGCATCATATACTTTGCACCTATTAGTGAAGAAATACATAGAGCATGCTAAAATTTGGTTTGCATAATTGGTTTCTCTAAGGTCTAGATAATTTCTAGTATTGAGTTTTGAACAACAAGGAAGACGGTGTAGAGTCTTATAATGTTTACAATATGTCTTTTATGTGAGTTTTGCTACACTTGTTCATCCTTGAGTTTGCTTCAAATAACCTTGCTAGCCTAAACCTTGTATCGAGAGGGAATACTTCTCATGCATCCAAAATCCTTGAGCCAACTACTATGCCATTTGTGTCCACCATACCTACCTACTACATGGTATTTCTCCGCCATTCCAAAGTAAATTGCTTGAGTGCTACCTTTAAAATTCCATCATTCACCTTTGCAATATATAGCTCATGGGACAAAATAGCCTTAAAAACTATCGTAGTATTGAATATGTACTTATGCACTTTATCTTTTATTAAGTTGCTTGTTGTGCGATAACCATGTTTCTGGGGAACGCCATCAACTATTGTTGAATATCATGTGAGTTGCTATGCATGTCCGTCTTGTCTGAAGGTCTATCATTTTAGTGGTTGGAGCATGCAAAATTGTTAGAGAAGAACATTGGGCCGCTAACTAAAGCCATGAATCATGGTGGAAGTTTCAGTTTTGGACATATATCCTCAATCTCATATGAGAACAATAATCATTGCTACATGCTTATGCATTTAAGAGGAGTCCATTATCTGTTGTCCATGTTGTCCCGGTATGGATGTCTAAGTTGAGAATAATCAAAAGCGAGAAATCCGAAATGCGAGCATTCTCCTTAGACCTTTGTACAGGCGGCATGGAGGTACCCCTTTGTGACACTTGGTTGAAACATGGCATGCAAAGATCTGGTAGTCCAAGCTAAGTAGGACGAGGTGCGGGCACTATTAGTATACTATGCATGAGGCTTGCAACTTGTAAGATATAATTTTCATAACTCATATGCTTTATTACTACCGTTGACAAAATTGTTTCATGTTTTCAAAATAAAAGCTCTAGCACAAATACAGCAATCGATGCTTTCCTCTTTGAAGGACCATTCTTTTACTTTTATTATTGAGTCAGTTTACCTATCTCCTTCCACCTTAAGAAGCAAACACTTGTGTGAACTGTGCATTGATTCCTACATACTTGCATATTGCACTTATTATATTACTTTATGTTGACAATATCCATGAGATATACATGTTATAAGTTGAAAGCAACCGCTGAAACTTAATCTTCCTATGTGTTGCTTCAACACCTTTACTTTGATTTATTGCTTTATGAGTTAACTCTTATGCAAGACTTATTGATGCTTGTCTTGAAGTACTATTCATGAAAAGTCTTTGCTTTATGATTCAGTTGTTTACTCATGTCATTACCTTTGCTTTGATCGCTGCATTCATTACATATGTTTACAAATAGTATGATCAAGATTATGATGGCATGTCACTTCAGAAATTATCTTTGTTATCGTTTTACCTGCTCGGGACGAGCAGAACTAAGCTTGGGGATGCTGATACGTCTCCAACGTATCGATAATTTCTTATGTTCCATGCTACTTTATTGATGATACCTACATGTTTTATGCACATTATATGTCATATTTATGCATTTTCCGAACTAACCTATTAACAAGATGCCGAAGAGCCAGTTGGTTTTCTGCTGTTTTTGGTTTCAGAAATCCTAGTAAAGAAATATTCTCGGAATTGGACGAAACTTTCGCCCGGTCCTATTTTTGCACGAAGCTTCCAGAAGACCGAAGACCTAACGAAGTGGGGCCACGAGGAGGCCAGGAGGGTGGCCGGCGCGGCCCAAGCCCTGGCCGCGCCGACCTGCCCCCTGGGCCCTCGTGTGGCCCCGCGTTGACCCTCCGCCTACTTAAAGCTTCCGTCGCGAAACCCCACGAGAAAAGCCACGATACGAGAAAAGTTCCAGAGCCGCCGCCATCGCGAAGCCAAGATCTGGGGGACAGGAGTCTCTGTTCCGGCACCCTGCCGGAGAGGAAGTGCCCCGGAAGGCTTCTCCATCGACACCGCTGCCATCTCCACCGCCATCTTCATCACCGCTGCTCCCATGAGGAGGGAGTAGTTCTCCATCGAGGCTCGGGGCTGTACCGGTAGCTATGTGGTTCATCTCTCTCCTATGTAGTTCAATACAATAATCTCATGAGCTGCCTTACATGATTGAGATTCATATGATGATGCTTGTAATCTAGATGTCATTATGCTAGTCAAGTGGGTTTTACTTATGTGATCTCCGGAGACTCCTTGTCCCACGTGTGTAAAGGTGACAGTGTGTGCACCGTGTGGGTCTCTTAGGCTATATTTCACGAAGTACTTATTCATTGTTGAAGAGCGTAGTGAAGTGCTTATTTATATCTCTTGATGATTGCAATGTGTTTGTATCACAATTTATCTATGTGCTACTCTAGTGATGTGTTATTAAAGTAGTTTTATTCCTCCTGCATGTGTGCAAAGGTGACAGTGCGTGCACCGTGTTAGTACTTGGTTTATGCTATGATCATGATCTCTTGTAGATTGCGAAGTTAACTATTGCTATGATAATATTGATGTGATCTATTCCTCCTACATATGCATGAAGGTGACAGTGTGCATGCTATGCTAGTACTTGGTTTAGTCTTTTGATCTATCTTACACTAAAGGTTACTAAAATATGAGCATTATTGTGGAGCTTGTTAACTCCGGCATTGAGGGTTCGTGTAATCCTACGCAATGTGTTCATCATCCAACAAAAGTGTAGAGTATGCATTTATCTATTCTGTTATGTGATCAATGTTGAGAGTGTCCACTAGTGAAAGTGTAATCCCTAGGCCTTGTTCCTAAATACGCTGAGTTACTACTGCTTGTTTGTTACTGTGTTACTACTGCTGCAATACTACCACCATCAACTACACGCCAGCAAGCTAATTTCTGCACAGTTACTGCTCATATATATATTCATACCACCTGTATTTCACTATCTCTTCGCCGAACTAGTGCACCTATTTGGTGTGTTGGGGACAAGAGACTTCTTGCTTTGTGGTTGCGGGGTTGCATGAGAGGGATATCTTTGACCTCTTCCTCCCCGAGTTCGATAAACCTTGGGTGATCCACTTAAGGGAAACTTGCTGCTGTTCTACAAACCTCTGCACTTGGAGGCCCAACACTGTCTACAGGAAAGGAGGGGGAACGTAGACATCACCTTACCATTTCTCTCAAGAATGATGTTCAAGCTTTACAGGAGAGAACGAAGACTGTTGAGACACAACTGGGGTAGATAACTGAAAGCCAAACTATTATACTTGAAAGATTTGTAGGTAAACCAGAACCAAACCCCATTGAAGACCTCAAGGTGATGAGGATTGAAAGAAGTGAAGAAGCACTTAAAGAACTGGACTATAGCAATGCTCCAACACCTGAGTACTCTGTGGAAGATCTCATTAACACGGTCATGGTAAGACACCCCATAATCAACGAAGGTAAGGATGAAATGTGCCATAAATTTATACATGAGTCCGGTAGCATGCAAAGTCCGTGATTTAGAGCAACAATATAAGAAGCTAGCTGAAAAACTTCCAGCTAAGCTTGATGATATATTTGAGCCCACTATTAAAATCCATTTAGGAACTAATGAGGTGGCTGCACTTTGTGATCTTGGTGCAAGTGTCTCCACAATTCCAAAAACTTTATTTGATAAGTTAGGAATGGGGCCATTTAGAACAACTGAGCTAAGACTGCGCTTAGCTGATTCAAAATATAGAGAAGCTATAGGGATACAAGATAACATTGTAGTAGAGATTAAAGGATGTCCTGCTCTTATTGATCTTATTATTGTGGACATGTCTGAAGATCCTATAGCTCCTATAATCTTAGAAAGGCCATTTCTTAGAACTATTAAAGAGCTAATAAATTTTCATAAAGGGAATGTGAGGATTGGACTACCATCCAAAGACCCATTTGTATTACACTTCCCTAGAAAGAAGAAGGCCAATGATGATGGGATCATTACTTTCAAAGCTAACTATTTTGGAGTGGGTCTTCCACTTCCAACTCTTAAGTGATCACCATCTTGGTCAAGCTAATTGACCTTAACTAGAAGCGCTTGGGAGGCAACCCATGTTCAATAAAAAAATTCTATCTGGTTTTTATTCAAGTTTAGTGCTTAGTTTTATTTGTTTGTTTTGTTTCGTTTTTAATAAAGAGTGTTCATGAGATCCTTGGAAAAGAGGAGAAGAAGTTAAACAACCTTTTTGATTTTAGATGCTAACGGTTGCACATTCTTGATATATACTGTCGTTTTTTCCTTGGCCATTTTCGAGGTAATGTTGATGCATAAAGGCACGTGAAGATTGCACACGAGTTTTTGATGTTCGCAGGTTCCAGTGAATTTAACAACCATCGGTACGGTCGTACCAGACCATACCACGCGCCCGTACCACATCCACGACCATGAAAAAGAAAAGTTGGAGATTTTGTCGATGCAGGCTGTAACTTTGGCCACCATCGGTACGGTCAGGGCCGACCGTACTGTGCGCCTGTACCGCTTTGACGACAAAAACATGGGTGTCATCCTACTCCAAACTCAAACCCTACTCCATGTTTTTTATTCGATTCCTTGCACTCCATCGAAGCATGGTACGTTTCTCCTCCGACCCCCAACTTTTTATTCGCGAATGCATGCTCTAGCTTTTGTCATTATCAATTTAGACTTAGGTCATATTATGAACTTCATCACCTTAATGAGCATGCTAGATCACATTTCTAGAGGAGATTCTTTTATAAAATGTGTAGAGGATGATCATATGTCTACTTCTATCGAATCATTTTTTTATTTTTAGATGATTTTTTGTTAAGATGTGCTTAAGGTACTAAACTACTGATTAATTTTTAGATGAATACAAGGAGCCGCTCGTGCGCTGTGGCTGCACAGGCTGCACCACCAGTTGAAGACACACCCGCTTCTCTCGGTATCGAGTTTGAAGACCGCCGTCAACTCAACCGTTTCAACCGTCTCAAGGAACGCGAGATCAAGTCGACAAAATGGACTTGCCCCCATATTCTAAACCAACTGGGCTTGCGCAATGATTTCATTACTCTTTGCAACAATGTTGGTTTGCTTGACTTTTGTTTTCAGGAGGCTGCCACCTATTGCTGCTTGACACTCGAGTTCCTCGATCAGCACCCTGAAGCACACGGTGCACGGCTACTACAAATCTGAGGAGAATAAGCCCAGAGTTGACCAGATATCCTTCCGTTTGATGAACCATGAGTATGATTTGACCTTGGATGAGTGGTGCAACCACTTTGGCTTTGAGAACAGTGCCACCGCAAATCGCTATGCTTGCTTTTCTTTGAACCCCTCACCTAGGATGTACTTTTTTAGGATGAGAATACCTAGCACACTCCCTCAGGCAAATACTATTGAGTGCCCTTCTATTCGCTATTTGTACTATGTTATTTCTAACATCTTGCAGGCACGAGGTGATTTCACAAGACTTAATGAGGAGGACATGATGGTCCTCGCAAAAGTTGCGTTCCCAGAATGCAACCTCTGCCTAAACTTGGGTGCCATCCTTTGTTCTCTACTTGCACCACCAAGCACTTGAAGCTCATGGCCCCATATGCAGAGGTGGAGTCATAACCGTCTTGGAAAGAAGGCTTAATATCGATGTAAGTAATTTACGAGCATTGGAAGGCCCTCGACACCTTGATTCTACTACTCTGAATGCATGTGGTATGATAAGAAAATTAGATGGTAGATAATACTTCAATATACCGGGAGTTGATCACTTGATCGTTACCCCTCTGCCTAATGGTCTTTTCTCTCTTGAGGAAAGGCGTTTGCATTATGATGCGCAGGTTGAGGCAAATCTACCCCCACAACAAGATGAACCAGAAGAAGGAGAAGAGGTTGAACAAGAACCTCAAGAACCGGAACAGGAGCAACAACCACTCCATGACTTCACCACCTACTAGGACATGTACGCGCTCGAAGGAAGCATTGAGAACCTGAGAAATCTCGCCATCAACCTTCGAGACAAAGCCACCAAACTCAATTCCCAGTTTAGTCATTGGAGCAGCCAATGGAACTGTGGAAATTATCCTCCACTACAATGAGCTCACCAAGAGGGATTGCAAAAGCCTAAGCTTGGGGATGTGTTCCTAAAGCATTTTTATTTGTGTTTAATAAATTTGTACTCTAGCTCTATGAGAGAGCTTTGAAACACTCATGTTGGTTTGTTCCAACACTTTGCTTTTTTATTTTCTTTTCATTTTAGTTAGTTTTTTCTTTTCATTTGTTTGGTTTAGTTCCTTACTTTGTCGCCATTCTCGTTTCTTTTTCCCTCTTTTTCCCAATTCACAAAAATACAAAAAAGATTTTTTCCTTTTATCCTTGTTCTTGAAAGAGCTGGATTTTCTAATGCATCTTTGCTTGATATTATTTATGAGAGAGATCTACAAAGAGTTTTGAAGGAACACATCATAAGGAAGAAAAATCTGAAGCCATATACAAGAGGTATGTCTTATGTATCCCACTTTTGAAGTTTGAATTGTTTATGCTAGTCAATAGACTTGTTAAGATATTGTACCAGTGGGAGTGATTTGAAACAATTGGAGTAGAGCTTTATTTGTATGCTTAGTTAATTGTGAAAGTTCTTACTCTAGTTCATCTAGTTAACTGAGTCTTGCCTTGGAAATAATATTGCCAAAGAAGTACAACAAGAAGAAGTCTTAAAATTATGACTTGTATGATGACCAATTGTCTTAAGGGTTTAACTTTGAAGATACTTAACTCCATAGATATTGTGATAGACTTGATAGCACTCTTGATAGGAGTTGTTTGATGGAATTGAAGTCTAGTGGTAGCTGAGCTTATGCCAAGATGCAAGGTTGTATATAAATATGAGATATTGCTTTACGGGTGTCAACATATGCTTTAGTGTCTGATATTGCTTTATGCGTGTCAACATGACTGTTGCACACACTCTTGGGATACTAGCACCACTGGCACCATGATTGTCAGAATACTATAAAGTCATTCACGATTTTTTACTTGGAAACTGTCAAAGGAATCCGAAAGATATCAATTCCAAGTCTTGGCATGGACCCGTTATTGTTAGATGGCTATATTCTTGAAAGGCAATGAATGGAGAGTAAGTGTTTTGATAGCCTTGATCGATTGATGTGGGCATAGTTAAGATACTTCATTGCTTATACCTCTTTAGACATGAATGCTCATACTTAATTTGATGATAATGAACTTCCAGTGTTCCTTGGCAAACTGAGAGTTAACTATTTAAGCTAGATTGATTGTTTCTACAACTACTATTCATACTTATAATCTTTATTGTGATTGTCTCGAGTTACCAATGCTTGTATTATATTCTTGGCACTTCTCTAACTATGCTAAGCTTTCAAATGGAAGAAGTGCTGGACTCATAAGGCTACCACTTGTAAGTGACTTTGCTTTCTCGTTGTTTTGGTTTAAACGCCAAGTTCCTTATGGTTCTTTGTTTCTTGCTCGAGGACGATCAAGTTTAATCTTGGCAAAGTGTTGATGGCTGTGAAATACGCCATATTTTCTCGCTTTAAACCCCTAGATAAGTCAAGAAATTGACTAAGTTTGCCTCTCAACTTGCCACTAATGCCTAATCAATGCAAAGATGTGCAATCTCTTCTATTTTTGGATGTTGTGCATGATATCACGTCATAATGGCAAATGGACCTGCAATTATTGATGAAAATTGCGTCAGGAGCATGGCAAAGTTGACTACGCTCGGAAAGGCGGTTCCAGGGGCTTTAACGGGCACCGGTACGGGCAAGCCCCGCCCGTACCGTGTGCCCGTTCCAGGTCAAACACTATAAAAGTTGTGAAGGGACCGATGCTGAAAAGAGAGCCATTCGTCGCTAAACAGAGCCGCCATCCACCACATCCATCTGCAACACACCGAAGGAGATCCATCCCCATATTTCATCCATTCCATCCTCCATCTCCTCCATATCCATAAGCATCACCATTGTAATAGAGATCTCCTTGAGAATTGGCGACCATTGTAAGAATATTGTGATTTCAATCTAAGTATTTTGTACAATGATTTCTATGTTTGATCTTGATCTTGATATTATGTGTGAGTAGTTGCTGGCGTGTAGTCAACAAGTTCCTTGTGACGGTAAAGCACACGTCCGTTGGGAACCCCAAGAGGAAGGTATGATGCGCACAGCGGCAAGTTTTCCCTCAGAAAGAAACCAAGTTTTATCGAACCAGTAGGAGCCAAGAAGCACGTGAAGGTTGTTGGTGGAGGAATGTAGTGCGGCGCAACACCAGTGAAACCGGAGCCAATGTGGAACCTGCACAATACAATCAAAGTACTTTGCCCCAACGTAACAGTGAGGTTGTCAATCTCACCGGCTTGCTGAAAACAAAGGATTAAACGTATCGAGTGGAAGATGGTGTTTGTTTGCAAAGAACAGTAAAAACAGTAGAATGTATTCAGATGTAAAAAAATGGACCGGGGTCCACAGTTCACTAGTGGTGTCTCTCCAATAAGATAACTAACATGCTGGGTGAACAAATTACATGCGGGCAATTGACAAATAAAGATTCAATACATATCAACGATGATTACTATGTGATTTAATCAGGGCATTACGACAAAGTACATAGACCGCTATCCAGCATGCATCTATGCCTAAATAATCCACCTTCGGGTTATCATCCGAACCCCTTCCGGTATTAAGTTGTAAACAACAGATAATTGCATTAAGTGTGGTGCGTAATGTAATCAACACAAATATCCTTAGACAAAGCATCAATGTTTTATCCCTAGTAGCAACAACACATCCACAACCTTAGAACTTTCTGTCACTGTCCCAGATTAAATGGAGGCATGAACCCACTATCGAGCATAATTACTCCCTCTTGGAGTTACAAGTATCAACTTGGCCAGAGCCTCTACTAGCAACGGAGAGCATGCAAGAACATAAACAACACAAATATGATAGATTGATAATCAACTTAACATAATATTCTATATTCATCGGATCCCGCCAAACACAACATGTAGTATTACAAATAGATGATCTTGATCATGTTAGGCAGCTCACAAGATCTATAACAATGATAGCACAAGCGGAGAAGACAACCATCTAGCTACTGCTATGGACCCATAGTCCAAGGATGAACTACTCACGCATCAATCCGGAGACGGGCATGATGATGTAGAGCCCTCCGGTGATGATTCCCCTCTCCCGGGCCGGAGGCGATCTCCTGAATCCCCCGATGGGATTCGCGACGGCGGCGTCTCTGGAAGGTTTTCCGTATCGTGGCTCTCGGTACGGGGGTTTCGCGATGAAGGCTATTTGTAGGCGGAAGGGTAGGTCGGGGCGTCACGGGGCCCACACAACAGGCCGGTGCGGCCAGGGCCTGGGCCGCGCCGCCCTGGTGTGGCTCCACCTCGTGGCCCCACTTCGTCTCCCTTTCGGTCTTCTGGAAGCTTCGTGTAAAAATAGGCCCCTGATACGTCTCCAACGTATCGATAATTTCTTATGTTCCATGCTACATTATTGATGATATCTACATGTTTTATGCACATTATATGTCGTATTTACGCATTTTCTGGAACTAACCTATTAACAAGATGCCGAAGAGCCAGTTGCTGTTTTCTGCTGTTTTTGGTTTCAGAAATCCTAGTAAGGAAATATTCTCGAATTGGACGAAATCAACGCCCAGGTTCCTATTTTGCCCGGAAGCATCCAGAACACCCGAGAGCCGTCGAGAGGGGCCACGTGGGGCCCACACATGGTGGCGGCGCGGCCCAGGCCCTGGCCGCGCCGCCCTAGTGTCTGCCCACCCCCTTTCGAGGCTGCCCTTTCGCCTACTTAAAGCCTCCGTCGCGAAACCCCGTCGAGAGCCACGATACGGAAAACCTTACTAAGACGCCGCCGCCACGAATCCCATCTCGGGGATTCAGGAGATCGCCTCCGGCACCCTGCCGGAGAGGGGATTCATCTCCCGGAGGACTCTACACCGCCATGGTCGCCTCCGGAGTGATGAGTGAGTAGTTCACCCCTGGACTATGGGTCCATAGCAGTAGCTAGATGGTCGTCTTCTCCTAATTGTGCTTCATTGTTGGATCTTGTGAGCTGCCTAACATGATCAAGATCATCTATCTGTAATACTATATGTTGTGTTTGTCGGGATCCGATGGATAGAGAATACTATGTTATGGTGATTATCAATCTATTACTTATGTGTTGTTTATGATCTTGCATGCTCTCCGTTACTAGTAGAGGCTCTGGCCAAGTTTTTACTCTTAACTCCAAGAGGGAGTATTTATGCTCGATAGTGGGTTCATGCCTTCATTGACACTGGGACAGTGACATAAAGTTCTAAGGTTGTGATGTGCTGTTGCCACTAGGGATAAAACATTGATTCTATGTCTAAGGATGTAGTTGTCGATTACATTACGCACCATACTTAATGCAATTGTCTGTTGCTTTGCAACTTAATACTGAAAGGGGTTCGGATGATAACCTGAAGGTGGACTTTTTAGGCATAGATGCAGTTGGATGGCGGTCTATGTACTTTGTCGTAATGCCCAATTAAATCTCACTATATTTATCATATCATGTATATGCATTGTTATGCCCTTCTCTATTTTGTCAATTGCCCGACTGTAATTTGTTCACCCAACATGCTTTTATCTTATGGGAGAGACACCTCTAGTGAACTGTGGACCCCGGTCCTATTCTTTACATCGCATACAATCTACTGCAATACTTGTTTTACTGTTTTCTTGCAAACAATCATCTTCCACACAATACGGTTAATCCTTTGTTACAGCAAGCCGGTGAGATTGACAACCTCACTGTTTCGTTGGGGCAAAGTACTTTGGTTGTGTTGTGCAGGTTCCACGTTGGTGCCGGAATCCCTGGTGTTGCGCCGCACTACATTTCGCCACCATCAACCTTCAACGTGCTTCTTGGCTCCTCCTGGTTCGATAAACCTTGGTTTCTTTCTGAGGGAAAACTTGCCACTGTGCGCATCATACCTTCCTCTTGGGGTCCCAACGGACGTGTACATTTACGCGCATCAAGCACTTTTTCTGGCGCCGTTGCCGGGAGATCAAGACACGCTGCAAGGGAGTCTCCACTTCCCAATCACTTTACTTTGTTTTTGTCTTGCTTTATTTTATTTACTACTTTGTTTGCTGCACCTAAACAAAATACAAAAAAAATTAGTTGCTAGTTTTACTTTATTTACTCTCTTGCTCTCCATATCAAAAACACAAAAAAATTAGTTACTTGCATTTACTTTATCTAGTTTGCTTTATTTACTGTTGCTAAAATGAATACCCCTGAAAATACTAAGTTGTGTGACTTCACAAACGCAAATAATAATGATTTCCTATGCACACCTATTGCTCCACCTGCTACTACAGCAGAATTCTTTGAAATTAAACCTGCTTTACTAAATCTTGTCATGAGAGATCAATTTTCTGGTATTAGTTCTGATGATGCTGCTGCCCATCTTAATAATTTTGTTGAACTTTGTGAAATGCAAAAGTATAAGGATGTATATGGTGATATTATTAAATTGAAAGTGTTTCCTTTCTCATTAAGAGGAAGAGCTAAAGATTGGTTGCTATCTTTGCCTAAGAATAGTATTGATTCATGGACTAAGTGTAAGGATGCTTTTATTGGTAGATATTATCCTCCCGCTAAAATTATATCTTTGAGAAGTAGCATAATGAATTTTAAGCAATTAGATACTGAACATGTTGCTCAAGCATGGGAGAGAATGAAAACTTTGGTAAAGAATTGCCCAACCCATGGACTGACTACTTGGATGATTATCCAAACCTTCTATGCAGGACTAAATTTTTCTTCGCGGAATTTATTGGATTCAGCTGCTGGAGGTACCTTTATGTCCATCACTTTGGGGGCGGCTACAAAGCTTCTTGATGATATGATGATAAATTACTCTGAATGGCACACGGAAAGAGCTCCACAAGGTAAGAAGGTAAATTCTATTGAAGAAACCTCTTCCTTGAGTGATAAGATTGATGTGATTATGTCTATGCTTGTGAATGGTAGATCTAATGTTGATCCAAATAATGTTCCTTTAGCTTCATTGGTTGCTCAAGAAGAAAATGTTGATGTGAATTTCATTAAAAATAATAATTTCAACAACAATGCTTATAGGAACAACTCTGGTAATAACTATAGGCCATATCCTGCTAGTGGTAATGATTATGGTAATTCTTATGGTAGATATGAGGAAAAGATGCTAGAAATTGAAAGATCCACTAAAAACTTTATGCAATCACAATATGAGCAAAATCAATTGTTTACTAAAACTATGAATGAACAATCTACCTTGTTGAAAAATATAGGAAATCAACTTGAAAACTTGAATAGGGAGATTTCTGGTCTGCAAACTAAAATTTCAAATGCTGAAACCCGAATCTCATACATGTCCGCATCACAATCTTCTTTAATTAATAAAATGGCTGCTAAACCTGATGATATTGATAATAAGATTACTACTACAGCAAATGCCATCCAAGTTAGAATTAATGAGAATATAAGATTAATGGCTGAATTGCGTGCTAGGTGGGATAGAGAAGAAAATGAAAAACTAGCTAAAGAAAATAATGTAGCTAAAGTTTGGACTATTACCACCATTAGTAATGATAATGATTCACATGTTGCTGCACCTCCTACTATCAATGGTAAAATAATTGGTGTTGGCAATGTTTCTACTCCTAGTGCAAAGCGTACAAAACTGCCTGAAATTGCTAAAACTGCTGAAACTGCTTGTGATAAAACTGCTGAAATTTTTTCCAACCTTGGGAACAATGATCCCATTGCTGTAGCTCATAATGATTTAGACTTTGATGATTGCCACATCTCTGAAGTTATAAAGTTCTTACAAAAACTTGCTAAAAGTCCTAATGCTAGTGCTATAAATTTAGCCTTTACAAAACATATTACAAATGCTCTCATAAAAGCTAGAGAAGAGAAACTAAAACTTGAAACTTCTATTCCTAGAAAGTTAGAAGATGGTTGGGAGCCCATCATTAAAATGAAATTCAATGACTTTGAATGTAATGCTTTATGTGATCTTGGTGCAAGTATTTCTGTTATGCCTAAAAAGATTTATGATATGCTTGACTTGCCACCATTGAAGAATTGTTATTTAGATGTTAATCTTGCCGATAATGTTAAAAAGAAACCTTTGGGGAGGATTGATAATGTGCGCATTACGGTTAACAATAACCTTGTCCCCGTTGATTTTGTTGTCTTGGATATTGAATGCAATGCATCTTGTCCTATTGTGTTGGGAAGACCTTTTCTTCGAACCGTTGGTGCTGTTATTGATATGAGGGAAGGTAATATTAAATATCAATTTCCTCTCAAGAAAGGTATGGAACACTTCCCTAGAAAGAGAATGAAGTTGCCTTTTGATTCTATTATTAGAACAAGTTATGATGTTGATGCTTCTACTCTCGATGTTACTTGATTTGCACTTTCTGCGCCTAGCTGAAAGGCGTTAAAGAAAAGCACTTATGGGAGACAACCCATGTTTTTACTACAGTACTTTGTTTTAAATTTGAGTCTTGGAAGTTGTTTACTACTGTAGCAACCTCTCCTTATCATGTTTTTGTGCCAAGTAAAGTTTCTATGTTAAAGTTGATGTTATATTTGGGATCGCTGCGCAGAAACAGCATTGCTGTCTGTCACGAATCTGGGCCTAAGTCTCTGTAGAAAATTCTAAAAAATCTGCCAATTTACGAGCGTGATCCTCAGATATGTACGCAACTTTCATTAGTTTTGAGTTTTTCCATTTGAGCAAGTCTGGTGCCATTTTAAAATTCGTCTTTACGAACTGTTCTGTTTTTGACAGATTCTGCCTTTTATTTCGCATTGCCTCTTTTGCTATGTTGGATGAATTTATTTGATCCATTAATGTCCAGTAGCTTTGTGCAATGTCCAGAAGTGTAAAGAATGTTTGTGTCACCTCTGAATATGTGAATTATTAATTGTGCACTAACCCTCTAATGAGTTTGCTTGAAGTTTGGTGTGAAGGAAGTTTTCAAGGGTCAAGAGAGGAGTATGATATACTATGATCAAGAGGAGTGAAAGCTCTAAGCTTGGGGATGCCCCCGTGGTTCATCCCTGCATATTTTAAGAAGACTCAAGCGTCTAAGCTTGGGGATGCCCAAGGCATCCCCTTCTTTATCGACAACATCATCAGGTTCCTCCCCTGAAACTATATTTTTATTCAGTCACATCTTGTGTTCTTTGCTTGGAGCGTCGGTTTGTTTTTGTTTTTGTTTTTGTTTGAATAAAATGGATCCTAGCATTCACTTTGTGGGAGAGAGACACGCTCCGCTGTTGCATATGGACAAATATGTCCTTAGGTTTTACTCATAATGTTCAAGGCGAAGTTTCTTCTTCGTTAAATTGTTATATGGTTGGAATTGGAAAATGCTACATGTAGTAATTCTAAAATGTCTTGGATAATGTGATACTTGGCAATTGTTGTGCTCATGTTTAAGCTCTTGCATCATATACTTTGCACCCATTAATGAAGAAATACATAGAGCTTGCTAAAATCTGATTTGCATATTTGGTCTCTCTAAGGTCTAGATAATTCTAGTATTGAGTTTTGAACAACAAGGAAGACGGTGTAGAGTCTTATAATGTTTACAATATGTCTTTTATGTGAGTTTTGCTGCACCGGTTCATCCTTGAGTTTGCTTCAAATAACCTTGCTAGCCTAAACCTTGTATCGAGAGGGAATACTTCTCATGCATCCAAAATCCTTGAGCCAACTACTATGCCATTTGTGTCCACCATACCTACCTACTACATGGTATTTCTCCGCCATTCCAAAGTAAATTGCTTGAGTGCTACCTTTAAAATTCCATCATTCACCTTTGCAATATATAGCTCATGGGACAAAATAGCCTTAAAAACTATTGTAGTATTGAATATGTACTTATGCACTTTATCTTTTATTAAGTTGCTTGTTGTGCGATAACCATGCTTCTGGGGACGCCATCAACTACTCTTTGTTGAATATCATGTGAGTTGCTATGCATGTCCGTCTTGTCTAAAGTAAGAGAGATCTACCACCTTAATGGTTGGAGCATGCATATTGTTAGAGAAGAACATTGGGCCGCTAACTAAAGCCATGAATCATGGTGGAAGTTTCAGTTTGGACATATATCCTCAATCTCATATGAGAATAATAATTGTTGTCACATGCTTATGCATTAAAGAGGAGTCCATTATCTGTTGTCCATGTTGTCCCGGTATGGATGTCTAAGTTGAGAATAATCAAAAGCGAGAAATCCAAAATGCGAGCTTTCTCCTTTTGTACAGGCGGCATGGAGGTACCCCTTTGTGACACTTGGTTGAAACATGTGCATTGCGAAGATCCGGTAGTCCAAGCTAAGTAGGACAAGTTGCGGGCACTATTAGTATACTATGCATGAGGCTTGCAACTTGTAAGATATAATTTACATAACTCATATGCTTTATTACTACCGTTGACAAAATTGTTTCATGTTTTCAAAATAAAAGCTCTAGCACAAATACAGCAATCGATGCTTTCCTCTTTGAAGGACCTTTCTTTTACTTTTATTGTTGAGTTAGTTTACCTATCTCTCTCCACCTCAAGAAGCAAACACTTGTGTGAACTGTGCATTGATTCCTACATACTTGCATATTGCACTTGTTATATTACTTTATGTTGACACTATCCATGAGATATACATGTTATAAGTTGAAAGCAACCGCTGAAACTTAATCTTCCTTTGTGTTGCTTCAATACCTTTACTTTGATTTATTGCTTTATGAGTTAACTCTTATGCAAGACTTATTGATGCTTGTCTTGAAGTACTATTCATGAAAAGTCTTTGCTTTATGATTCATTTGTTTACTCATGTCATTACCATTGTTTTTGATCGCTGCATTCATTACATATGTTTACAAATAGTATGATCAAGATTATGATGGCATGTCACTTCAGAAATTATCTTTGTTATCGTTTTACCTGCTCGGGACGAGCAGAACTAAGTTTGGGGATGCTGATACGTCTCGAACGTATCGATAATTTCTTATGTTCCATGCTACATTATTAATGATATCTACATGTTTTATGCACATTATATGTCGTATTTACGCATTTTCTGGAACTAACCTATTAACAAGATGCCGAAGAGCCAGTTGCTATTTTCTGCTGTTTTTGGTTTCAGAAATCCTAGTAAGGAAATATTCTCGGAATTGGACGAAATCAACGCCCAGGTTCCCATTTTGCCCGGAAGCATACAGAACACCCGAGAGCCGTCAGAGAGGGGCCACGTGGGGCCCACACATGGTGGCGGCGCGGCCCAGGCCCTGGCCGCGCCGCCTAGTGTCTGGCCCCACCGACCCCTTCCAAGGCTGCCCTTTCGCCTACTTAAAGCCTCCGTCGCGAAACCCCCAGGAGCCACGATACGGAAAACCTTCCAGAGACGCCGCCGCCGCGAATCCCATCTCGGGGGATTCAGGAGATCGCCTCCGGCACCCTGCCGGAGAGGGATTCATCTCCCGGAGGACTCTACACCGCCATGGTCGCCTCGGAGTGATGAGTGAGTAGTTCACCCCTGGACTATGGGTCCATAGCAGTAGCTAGATGGTCGTCTTCTCCTAATTGTGCTTCATTGTTGGATCTTGTGAGCTGCCTAACATGATCAAGATCATCTATCTGTAATACTATATGTTGTGTTTGTCGGGATCCGATGGATAGAGAATACTATGTTATGGTGATTATCAATCTATTACTTATGTGTTGTTTATGATCTTGCATGCTCTCCGTTACTAGTAGAGGCTCTGGCCAAGTTTTTACTCTTAACTCCAAGAGGGAGTATTTATGCTCGATAGTGGGTTCATGCCTTCATTGACACCTGGGACAGTGACAGAAAGTTCTAAGGTTGTGATGTGCTGTTGCCACTAGGGATAAAACATTGATTCTATGTCTAAGGATGTAGTTGTCGATTACATTATGCACCATACTTAATGCAATTGTCTGTTGCTTTGCAACTTAATACTGAAAGGGGTTCGGATGATAACCTGAAGGTGGACTTTTTAGGCATAGATGCAGTTGGATGGCGGTCTATGTACTTTGTCGTAATGCCCAATTAAATCTCACTATATTTATCATATCATGTATATGCATTGTTATGCCCTTCTCTATTTTGTCAATTGCCCGACTGTAATTTGTTCACCCAACATGCTTTTATCTTATGGGAGAGACACTCTAGTGAATTGTGGACCCCGGTCCTATTCTTTACATCGCATACAATCTACTGCAATACTTGTTTTACTGTTTTCTTGCAAACAATCATCTTCCACACAATACGGTTAATCCTTTGTTACAGCAAGCCGGTGAGATTGACAACCTCACTGTTTCGTTGGGGCAAAGTACTTTGGTTGTGTTGTGCAGGTTCCACGTTGGCGCCGGAATCCCTGGTGTTGCGCCGCACTACATTTCGCCACCATCAACCTTCAACGTGCTTCTTGGCTCCTCCTGGTTCGATAAACCTTGGTTTCTTTCTGAGGGAAAACTTGCCACTGTGCGCATCATACCTTCCTCTTGGGGTTCCCAACGGACGTGTACATTTACGCGCATCAGCCCCTGGGCGTTGATTTCGTCCAATTCCGAGAATATTTCCTTACTAGGATTTCTGAAACCAAAAACAGCAGAAAACAGCAACTGACACTTCGGCATCTTGTTAATAGGTTAGTGCCGGAAAATGTATAATAATGCTGTAAAGTATGTATAAAACATTCAAGTATTGTCATAAAAGTAGCATGGAACATAAGAAATTATAGATACGTTTGAGACGTATCAAGCATCCCCAAGCTTAGTTCCTACTCGTCCTCGAGTAGGTAAACGATAACACAAATAATTTCTGAAGTGACATGCTACCAACATAGTCTTGATCAACATTATTGTAAAGCATATGAGATGAATGGAGTGATCTGAACAAAAGATTGCTAACAAAGATAATGACTAAACAAATGAATCATATAGCAAAACTTTTCATGAATAGTACTTTCAAGACAAGTATCAATAAGAGTTGCATAAGAGCTAACTCATAAGCAATAAATTCAAAGTAGAATGAATTGAAGCAACACAAAGGATGATTAAGTTTCAGCGAATGCTTTCAACTTGTAACATGTATACCTCATGGATATTTGTCAACATAGAGTAATATAACAGGTGCAATAAGTAACATGTAAGAATCAATGCACACAGTTAACACAAGTGTTTGCTTCTAAGATAGAAAGAAGAGGGTAAACTGATTCAACATAAAGTAAAAGATTGGCCCTTCGCAGAGGGAAGCATTGATTACTATTTTTGTGCTAGAGCTTTTGTTTTGAAAACATAGAAACAATTTTGTCAACGGTAGTAATAATTCATATGTGCTATGCATAATACTTCCTACAAGTTGCATGTCTCATGCATAGAGTACTAATAGTGCTCGCACCTTGTCCTACTTAGCTCGGAAAACACGGATTATCATCGCATAACATATGTTTCAACCAAGTGTCACAAAGGGGTACCTCTATGCCGCCTGTACAAGTGTCTAAGGAGAAAGCACGCATTGGATTTCTCGCTTTTGATTATTCTCAACTTAGACATCCATACCGGGACAACATAGACAACAGATAATGGACTCCTCTTTTAATGCTTAAGCATTCAACAACAGTTAATATTCTCATAAGAGATTGAGGTTGTATGTCCAAAACTGAAACTTCCACCATGATACATGGCTTTAGTTAGCGGCCCAATGTTCTTCTCTAACATATGCATACTCAAACCATTTGATCATGAAATCGCACTTACTTCAGACAAGACGAACATGCATAGCATCTCACATGATATCCAACAAAGGTAAAGTTGATGGCGTCCCCAGAAACATGGTTACCGCTCAACAAGCAACTTATAAGAATTAAGACACATAACTACATATTCATCACCACAATAGTTTTTAAGCTATTTGTCCCATGAGCTATATATTGTAAAGGTAAAGGAATGAAATTTTAAAGGTAGCACTCAAGTAATTTACTTTGGAATGGCAGAAAAATACCACATAGTAGGTAGATATGGTGGACACAAATGGCATGGTTTTTGGCTCAAGGTGTTTGGATGCACGAGAAGCATTTCCTCTCAGTACAAGGTTTGGGCTAGCAAGGTTGTTTGAAGCAAACACAAGTATGAACAGGTACAACAAAACTCACACAAGAACATATTGCAAACATTATAAGGCTCTACACTGTCTTCCTTGTTGTTCAAACACTTTACCCGAAAATATCTAGACTTAGAGAGACCAATCATGCAAACCAAATTAAACAAGCTCTACGGTAGTTCTTCATTAATATATTAAACTACATGATGCAAGAGCTTAAACATGATCTATGAGAGCTCAAACAATTTCCAAATTTACCAAACCATATGCAGCATTTTCCGATTCCAACCAAATAGCAATTTAACGAAGCAATTTCAGACTTCGCCATGAACATTAAAGCACAATTAAGAACACAAGTGTTCCATATGAAAAAGCGGAGCGTAATATCTCCAATATAAGAATGGTGGGATCCAACTTTATTCAAAACAAAAACAAAAATAAAAGCAAACCGACGCTCCAAGTAAAGAACATAGGATGTGATGGAATAAAAATATAGTTTCACTAGAAGTGACCTGATAATGTTGTCGATGAAGAAGGGGATGCCTTGGGCATCCCCAAGCTTAGATGCTTGAGTCTTCTTAAAATATGCAGGGATGAACCACCGGGGCATCCCCAAGCTTAGACCTTTCACTCTTCTTGATCATAGTATATCATCATCTTCTCTTGACCCTTGAAAACTTCCTTCACACAAACTTCAAGCAAACTCATTAGAGGGTTAGTGCATAACCAAAAATTCACATATTCAGAGGTGACACAATCATTCTTAACACTTCTGGATATTGCACAAAGCTTCTGAAAGTTAATGGAACAAAGAAACTCATTCAACATAGCAAAAGAGGCAATGCGAAATAAAAAATAGAATCTGTCAAAAACAGAACAGTCCGTAAAGATGAATCTGGCAGGGGCACTTAAATTGCTCAAATAGAAAAACTCAAAACTAATGAAAGTTGCGTACATATATGAGGATCATGCTCGTAAATTTTCAGATTTTTTCGATTTTTTTACAGAGACGAGAATTCGTGACAGACAGCAATGCTGTTTCTGCGCAGCGATCCAAATCTATCATCAACTTTAACATAGAAACTTTACTTGGCACAAGAACATGATAAGGAGAGGTTGCTACAGTAGTAAACAACTTCCAAGACTCAACAATACAGTAAATAAAATGAAACATGGGTTATCTCCCAAGAAGTGATTTTCTTTAACGCCTTTCAGCTAGGCGCAGAAAGTGCAAATCAAGTAACATCAAGAGAAGAAGCATCAACATCATAACTTGTTCTAATAATAGAATCAAAAGGAAACTTCATTCTCTTTCTAGGGAAGTGTTCCATACCTTTCTTGAGAGGAAATTGATATTTAATATTACCTTCCTTCATATCAATAACAGCACCAACGGTTCGAAGAAAAGGTCTTCCCAACACAATAGGACAAGATGCATTGCATTCGATATCCAAGACAACAAAATCAACGGGACAAGTTTATTGTTAACCGTAATACGCACATTATCAATCCTCCCCAAAGGTTTCTTTTTAACATTATCGGCAAGATTAACATCCAAATAACAATTTTTCAATGGTGGCAAGTCAAGCATATCATAAATCTTTTTAGGCATAACAGAAATACTTGCACCAAGATCACATAAAGCATTACATTCAAAATCATTGAATTTCATTTTAATGATGGGCTCCCAACCATCTTCTAACTTCCTAGGAATAGAAGCTTCAAGTTTTAATTTCTCTTCCCTAGCTTTAATGAGAGCATTTGTAATATGTTTTGTAAAGGCTAAATTTATAGCACTAGCATTGGGACTTCTAGCAAGTTTTTGTAAGAACTTTATAACTTCAGTAATATGACAATCATAAAAATCTAAACCATTATGTTCTACAGCAATGGAATCATTGTCACCAATATTTTGAAAAATTTCAGCAGTTTTATCACAAGCAGCAGCAGTTTCAGGCAATTTTGTACGCTTTGCACTAGGAGTAGAAACATTGCCAACACCAATTATTTTACCATTGATAGTAGGAGGTGCAGCAACATGTGAAGAATCAACATTACTAGTGGTGGTAATAGTCCATACTTTAGCTACATTATTCTCTTTAGCAAGTTTTTCTTTTTCTTCTCTATCCCACCTAGCATGCAATTCAGCCAACATTCTTATATTATCATTAATTTGAACTTGGATGGCATTTGTTTTAGCAAACCTAGCATCTTTAACTTCCTCAGGCATAACTTTCAATTTTAAAAGATCAACATCAAGAGCAAGACTATCAACCTTAGAAGCAAGAATATCAATTTTACCAAGCTTTTCTTCAACAGTTTTATTGAAAGCAGTTTGTGTACTAATAAATTCTTTAAGCATCACTTCAAGACCAGAGGGTACACTCTTATTATTGTTGTAAGAATTACCATAAGAATTACCATAACCATTACCATTATTAGGAGGATATGGCCTATAATTGTTGTTACCATAATTATTCTTATAAGCATTGTTGTTGAAATTATTACTCTTTATGAAATTCACATCAATATTTTCTTCTTGAGCAACTAATGAAGCTAAAGGAACATTATTAGGATCAATATGAGATCTACCATTTGCAAGCATAGACATAATATCATCAATCTTATCACCCAAAGAAGAGGTTTCTTCAACAGAATTTACCTTCTTACCTTGAGGAGTTCTTTCAGTGTGCCATTCAGAGTAATTGATCATCATATCATCAAGTAATTTAGTCGCGGCGCCCAGGTGATGGACATAAAAGTACCTCCAGCAGCTGAATCCAATAAGTTCCTTGAGGAAAAATTCAATCCTGCATAAAAGGTTTGGATGATCATCCAAGTAGCCAGTCCATGGGTTGGGCAATTCTTTACCAAAGATTTCATTCTCTCCCATGCTTGAGCAACATGTTTATTATCAAATTGTTTAAAATTCATTATGCTACTTCTCAAAGATATAATCTTAGCAGGAGGATAATATTTACTAATAAAAGCATCTTTACACTTAGTCCATGAATCAATACTATTCTTAGGCAAAGATAGCAACCAATCTTTAGCTCTTCCTCTTAATGAGAAAGGAAACAATTTCAGTTTTATAATATCACCATCTATATCCTTATACTTTTGCATTTCACAAAGTTCAACAAAATTATTAAGATGGGCAGCAGCATCATCAGTACTAACACCAGAAAATTTCTCTCTCATAACAAGATTCAGTAAAGCAGGTTTAATTTCATAGAATTCTGCTGTAGTAGCAGGTGGAGCAATAGGAGTACATATAAAATCATTATTATTTGTGCTAGTGAAATCACACAACTTAGTTTTTTCAGGAGTACCCATTATAGCAGCAATAAAGTAAACTAGGCAAATAAAGTAAGACAAGTAACTAATTTTTTTGTGTTTTGATATAGAGCTAGTAAATAAGACAGAAAGTAAAGTAACTAATTTTTTTTGTGTTTTTAGATATGAAGCAAACAAGACAATAAAATAAAATAAAGTAAAGCAAGACAAAAACAAAGTAAAGAGATTGGAAGTGGAGACTCCCCTTGCAGCGTGTCTTGATCTCCCCGGCAACGGCGCCAGAAAAATAGCTGCTGGCGTGTAGTCAACAACTTCCTTGTGACGGTAAAGCACACGTCCGTTGGGAACCCCAAGAGGAAGGTATGATGCGCACAGCACCAAGTTTTCCCTCAGAAAGAAACCAAGGTTTATCGAACCAGTAGGAGCCAAGAAGCACGTGAAGGTTGTTGGTGGAGGAATGTAGTGCGGCGCAACACCAGTGAAACCAGCGCCAACGTGGAACCTGCACAACACAATCAAAGTACTTTGCCCCAACGTAACGTGAGGTTGTCAATCTCACCGGCTTGCTGAAAACAAAGGATTAAACGTATCGAGTGGAAGATGGTGTTTGTTTGCAAAGAACAGTAAAAACAGTAGAATGTATTCAGATGTAAAAGAATGGACCGGGGTCCACAGCACTAGTGGTGTCTCTCCAATAAGATAACTAACATGCTAGGTGAACAAATTACAGGGCAATTGACAAATAAAGATTCAATACATATCAACGATGATTACTATGTGATTTAATCAGGGCATTACGACAAAGTACATAGACCGCTATCCAGCATGCATCTATGCCTAAATAATCCACCTTCAGGGTATCATCCGAACCCCTTCCGGTATTAAGTTGTAAACAACAGATAATTGCATTAAGTATGGTGCGTAATGTAATCAACACAAATATCCTTAGACAAAGCATCAATGTTTTATCCCTAGTAGCAACAGCACATCCACAACCTTAGAACTTTCTGTCACTGTCCCAGATTAAATGGAGGCATGAACCCACTATCGAGCATAATTACTCCCTCTTGGAGTTACAAGTATCAACTTGGCCAGAGCCTCTACTAGCAACGGAGAGCATGCAAGAACATAAACAACACATATATGATAGATTGATAATCAACTTAACATAATATTCTATATTCATCGGATCCCGCCAAACACAACATGTATCATTACAAATAGATGATCTTGATCATGTTAGGCAGCTCACAAGATCTATAACAATGATAGCACAAGCGGAGAAGACAACCATCTAGCTACTGCTATGGACCCATAGTCCAAGGATGAACTACTCACGCATCAATCCGGAGGCGGGCATGATGATGTAGAGCCCTCCGGTGATGATTCCCCTCTCCGGCAGGTGCCGGAGGCGATCTCCTGAATCCCCCGAGATGGGATTCGCGACGGCGGCGTCTCTGGAAGGTTTTCCGTATCGTGGCTCTCGGTACAGGGGTTTCGCGACGAAGGCTATTTGTAGGCGGAAGGGTAGGGCGTCACGAGGGGCCCACACAACAGGCCGGCGCGGCCAGGGCCTGGCCGCGCCGCCTGGTGTGGCGCCACCTCGTGGCCCCACTTCCTCCCTTCGGTCTTCTAGAAGCTTCGTGTAAAAATAGGCCCCGGGCGTTGATTTCGTCCAATCCGAGAATATTTCCTTACTAGGATTTCTGAAACCAAAAACAGCAGAAAACAGAATCGGCACTTCGGCATCTTGTTAATAGGTTAGTGCCGGAAAATGTATAATAATGCTGTACAGTATGTATAAAACATTCAAGTATTGTCATAAAAGTAGCATGGAACATAAGAAATTATAGATACGTTTGAGACGTATCAGTAGTCCTCATGGGATGAGGGTTGGGGTGAATCCTCTCAGCAACTATGTGCATCTAATCTTAGGTTATGTGCAAGGATTGAATAGGAGTTTTGTGATCTTGTATCCTTGTCTCTTTGCCTCGTCTTTGATGATCTGCAGGTACCCATGTCATTAGAGAGGATCAAGGGAAGAGGTGGGATGAGTGGAGAACGGCGTGTACGCGCGAAACCTCAGTGACAGAAAGGGGAAAGTACCGGTACATGTTTAGTGATTCATTCAGGATCATAGCACAATCATCTAGCTTAAGGCTTTGGTATGTATTTACTTAATAACTGTTGTTGCTTGCGGTTGTGAGGACAATGGTTGGATCATTAAGCTCTTGTCACCACTGGCTTTAGGGGCAAGGGTATGTACGGATGTGCTACCCACAAATATCTTATCTATTTTTTTTTGTTACACATATGAGCTCTATTTATATATGTATGCATAGCTGCATGTGGAACCTTAACCCTAGCCTATTTCCATCATTGAACACAAACCCCTTAAAAGTAAACTAGATAGGTCCGGTAAACTGAAGGTAAAATACACTAGCAAAGTCTTGTACACGTTTCCTTCATACACCATTTAGCAGTGCTTCCCAAGGTTCGATTAAACCTAGGTCTTCTAGGGAAAAATCTTACCATACTACAATCCTTAATCCGGATCGGAGGTATCAGACACGTCATATAAATTTTGAATTGGATACTTTTCTTGGCCTTGACACATCATTTCCATACAATTGGAAACATGCAGTAAGGTTACTCTGCGTATTTGAGGACAAAAATGAGCTGGTTGTATGGGCAAAGGAGGGAGTATTCCAATTAGATATGAGCAACTGGCAGTGGAGAAAGTACAATTCTGCTAGACGTTGGTGCACTTTACATCCCTACTCAGTTAGACTGGGTTAGTCATTCATATGTAACCTTTGCATTCATTTACATATGACTTTTGCTGATCAATTTGTTCATTTCCTGACAGTAACCGACCTGATTCAGAGTGCAACATCAAGGACACGAAAAAGAACGCGCTGTCAGGAACCCATCTAATTCAAAGTTCAACATCCATAAGAGAAAAGGAAGTCGCATATGAAGGAGCAAGGCTTGTTTGGGCAAGAAGTGATAGCCCAACTTTTGTTTGGTCTGATGTCTTTTAGTTTTTGTTCTGGTGGAAATGTCGCTGCACCATTTGTTTGTACTGCAGCTCCATAGTGGTAGCTGCTAGTACGTTGGCGCTGTCCGACGTCTGCTTGTTTTGGGGGCATAAATATGCCACGAAACCTTTGTTTTATGTGATCAAACGGTCATCTCTGCATGTATATGTTCGGGTTCTGATGAAACCTTTTTTGTGATCTGTACATATATTTGAGTCAGTCTGTGTTTTGTTTTATGATGGGCATGAGTATTTGTTTTACTACACCATTGTTTATCCGAATTGTATTACTCACTCTATTCAAAAAGTTAGCGGCTCACCTTTTTTCCTTCAAGATACGGATGTATCTACACACTAAAAACATATCTAGATGAAACAATGTCTAGACAAAGTTTAGTCACTTATGTATGAACATGGGTAGTACTATTTATGTTGTGCTCCGTGTAAAAAATGACCTAATTTTCTTTGAAGATATGGTATGTATGATTTGTGGATGGGTTCTCGGGCTTGAATTCCTGAGTAGAGCAGCACGCTACCAAATTTATACTCCATAGTTATTATTTACTTTAGCAATAGTCAAATTCAAAATCTCTGTCGAGCGGTGTAACCTCCCACCAATTAAAACCGAAATATTTGGCACGGTGCGTGTCTGAATTGAAGTTTGGAGAAAATGGGAACCGATTTTTTGTGATTATGACTTGATGTGACCCTAGGCCTTGGATTCCTGAACCGAGGCACTGCGCCGGTGCACCTTTTTCTATTAATATTATCATCATTTTGATTGTAGTCACGATCAAAATCAAAATCTCAGTGGAGCAGCAAAACCTCCCGCCAACTAAACCCAAAATATTTCAGGTGCGTTTTTGGTTTAGAGTTTGGAGAACATGGGAGTAACTTATTTGATATCTGATGACTTGATGTGAATCCTGACTTAAATTTCTGAGCAGAGCTACTACCATGATCTACCCTTTTTTATATTAGTAGTATTATATATTACATGGACCATAGCCATATTTGAAATCAACTCTCGGTCGAGAGGCCAAAACTCCCAGCAATCCTGAAATATTTCAGGCGCGTTTCTGAATTGGATTTTCAGAGATAGATCATGATCATGGTAACAAATTTTCAACGTGATGATGATTTGATGTTGCACTTGGCATTCAATTAGTGAAGAGAGGTACTAGTACGGTCTCACAATTTTTCATCATTATACTTGGACCGTAGCCAAATTCAAAATCTCATTCCATCGACAAAACTTCCCGCCCACAAAATACAAATATTTCACAAGCTTCCAAATTCCCATTCTACACCTGTGGAGATTACATCAAAGTCGTTTGGTGGGGGGGTCTGCCCGTAATTTTTTGTTGACCACCTCCCTATCCCCGGAAACCCTCCGAAAAAAATTCATTACCCTCGTCTCTCCTCTGAGACCACCAACCGGAACTTCCCAAGTCCCTCTCTCTCCCACCTCCACGACCACCACACCGGAACATCACCACCGCACTTCTCTGGCCTACACGAGGCCGCGTGATACCGGATCCTCCTCCTCCTGCTGTTTGCCGGAGCCGCTTCATCGACGTCGTCATCAACCAGACCATCATCCCACCCGAACCTCGAAATCATATACTCATCTAGATTTCTACCGCTGTCTCTTCAGCTGCGGTATTATCGTCCACCCCACCGGAACCGCCTCGCCGGATCCGTCGTCCACCTAGATCTAGCTCGCCGACTCCCTCCTCCACCACACCTGACTGGCTTCACCGACACCGCCCGCATGAACCAGATCTGATTCACCGGCACCGTGCCCGATGCTCACATATCTAAACTCTTCTACTGTCGCATTTCTATTACTACCTGCAAGTTTTTGTTTAATCTTGGGGGAACCTGTTTGTACTAACGATGCACCGTTACGTTTTTGCAGATGAGATGAATAACCATGAAGTGTAATTACGGTCTCTCCAACCCCAAGTAGCAGATGTAGTGTACTTCATCACCGGATCGATCAACCCTAGGAAGAACTTCAGTGACTCCCACAAAGTGCTTCTCGTAATGTAAGTCCCTTGTTTTAGCGCCATGATCTGGGTTCAGATGATTGTTTGTCTGAAGCTCTTTAAGTTCATTCATGACAGTAACACCCTATTATTTTCTAGTTCATTGCTAACTTTAATCGATTGAACATTTTTATTTGCATTCCCTGCTCTGTAGATGTAGCCATCATAACTTCTATCTTGCTCAATCGTTGTTACAGAAATTATAGTCTGCTACTATTTTGTTGATGCCAATTTTTACTCCCTGAATATGTTGTTTGCATTCTCTGTACTACATGTGATGTCATTGTTATTTCTATCTAATTCATCGTCAGCTAACAAAGAAACTGACTACTATTAGTTCCTGCATGCTATCACTATGCTATCCTGCAGTATAAATTTATTTAAACTCATCACACTAGCTATTTCGATAATAATTTTGTGTGCCATCAGGTTCTTCAAAAGCTGCAACGCATTAACTCGCTTCTCTGACTTTGCATGGCACTCACACATGGAATGCTGAACATATTGGTTTGCATTCCCTCTTCAGCTCATCCTTAGCTCCAGCATTAACTATCCTCTGTGTTGCTCATTACAAATTTATATCCCGAAATAGATAGATTTGCATTCCCTTCACTACAAGTTCAGGAGTGATGCTGTTATAATTCCTATATGGTTCATTCCTATCTATTACTATAACATCATGCAATTATTTAGTTCATAACCAATTTTAAGTAATTCCACATGTTGGTTCACATTTCCTGCTCTATAGCTTTTGCCATCTTAACTTCTATTTGGCTCATTGTTTGTTACAAAAGTAACAACCTCCTATTACGTAGTTCATGCCAAATTGAAGTCACTGAACATGTTACTCTGCATTCCCTGTACAAGTAATACCATTATTATTTGTACTTGGTTCATCGTGAGCTACTAAATTAACTGCCTGCTATCAGTTCATTCACTACCCTCTGTGTGCTGTCTGTTACGAATTTTAAGTCCCTAAACACGTCGATTAGCATTCCCTGCACAACAAAGTTCAGATTATAATTCGTATATGGTTTATTACTAGCTATGACAGTAAAATGCTGCTATTATTTAGTTCATGGCCAATTTAAGTAATTAAACATGTTGGTTTGCATTACCTGCTCTATAGTTGTTGACATTATAACTACTATCTGATTCATTCTTTGTTACAAAAGTAGGTGCCTTCTAGTATGTAATAGTTTATGTCAATTTGGAAGTAACTGAACATGTTGGTCTGCTTTTGCTGCACTGCAAATGATACAACTATTATATCTATCTGGTTTGTCATAAACTAGGCCCGTAACTGCTGTGCTGGTTTAAGTACGTGTACCTTTCATATTGCTATAGGCCATGCGTGTGTATATATATGCATGAACACACATTCTTGAGAGATTCCAGCCACATATATAGTGTAATTATGTAGCCCATCGCTCACTATTTTCGGGTTTAATGCATGAATACCACTAGGATGGAGGGAGTACATACATACTGAACTCGTATGTGTATGAATGATCGTGTCTTGATGAAGAGTAACAAAAAACTACCTTTATATATAAGGGCAACATCGTACATCTTCAACAAGTGTAGCAACATGGTGAGCTGCATGGGACTTGACAGTGGTAAGTCTTTTGTTTTATTCTAATGTGCTCGGTTATATAAGCCACAAAATAATTCGATTGCTTGTTTATCTTGCACTATCTCAGCTGCTTAATGATTAGAACATCACATTTTTTTATGTTGGTATAGATTATACACATCAAAAGGAAGCTCACAACTTATTATTTTCCATCTGTCCACCTTAAAATGTTTCGGCTGTTGGTATGCGGCATGCACTCTTTATTTGATTATTGGTTGTCTATATTAGCCCCATACCGGTAGACTATATGTGTGCATTACAATGATCTTGTTATAACGAGAAAATTATGAGTTCCAAATTCTTTGGCAAACAACATTGTAATGTGTTTGCCTTGCCATTGTTGTTGTCTTAACTTGTAATGTCTTTGTTTCAGATATAGGTGGTGCACAAATAACATATTGATGAATCCCTTCATTGTATTGTTATGTTTAATTACCATTCAATTTGTCTGGGTTCTGTAATATTTTTTCAAAGCCTTGCAGCTGATGTAATATTTTTTCAAAGACTTGCAGCTGATGTAATATTTAGTTAGTTTCTATGGTTCTTTCGCCCATTCTTTCTATGGTGTTTGTGGTAAGTGAAGCTATCCGACTGAAATCATGTGCTGCGTAAATATTCTTAGAATATAACCGGCCATTGTTGGCGCAAACTAAATCACAAATTCCCAGCGAAATCACATATGGGCCGGCCCGCAAAATCCTAAAGCGCCTTATAGGCCGGCATGTTAACATAGCAAATCTCAGATGGGCTAACCCAATAAATTAAACAAGCCTCACGAACCTTGGCCCAACAAGGCTATTGGGCCTTACTAGGCCCATATATATTATGTAGTGGGATAATGTGCCGACTCACCAACTAAACGGGCCGGTCAACGGTTAGCCCATATGTAGGGTCGGTCCATTAACTAAATGGGCAGTTAAATTTTTCAGTTGACCGGTCAAACAAGTGAATTTAGCCCGGCCCACCACCTAAACGGGCCGGCCCAGTTATCCCGCTAACTGGTCAAACCAAGATATTAGGCCCGGCCCACGTGCTTAGTGGGCTAGCCCATTTATCCCGTTGATCGGTCAAACAAAGACATTCGGCTCGGCCCATATGCTTATTTGGCCGACCCAATTGACATGTTGACCGGTCAAACTAAGTAATTTGGCCCGACCCACATGATTATTGGGCAAGCCTAGTTGTCATGTTGACCGGTAAAACAAAGACATTCGGCCCGACCCACGTGCTTAGGCCAGCCCATATACATGATTGACCGGTCAAACCAAGACATTCGGTCCGGCCTACTAGCTGAATGGGCTGACCCATTTAGGTTTTGACCAGTCAAACTGAGAAATTAGGCCCGGTCCACGTACATAATTGACCAGCCCAGTTATAGAGTTGATCGGTCAAACCAAGTCAGCTGGCCCGCCCTGCGAAATAAATGGGCCGGCCTGCTTAAGGCGTGGCAGACCTTGTGTGGGCCTACCATCTACCACATCGTTTCAGCCGGTTAACAGCGTTACCGGACAGTTAACAGTGTCTGCCATGTGTCAGTTTGCATGACGTCAATAGGCAACGGCCTCCCGAAAGCACTTTTGCAACGGTCCGATTTTTCGTGACCAAAGGGCGCCCAAACGAGATGCAGCAAAAAATCCGTGGTAATCCCTTACCTAACGCAGTATGCACCACAGAGCCCATGTCGTTGGGTTAGGCTTATAGGCGACGAAAACGGGCCATTACCTGACGAAAATTTGACGCTGTAGATCAGAACTTTTCTTGTAGTGACGTATAGGGTGGAACTCCCGGGAAGGGCTTACCGGAGGGAATCTTGAGATAGTATGGATCCATCCTTTCCACCACATGTCGCCATGTCCTAACCAAGCTCAAACGAATTCACAGTGCCACCGCGGCACCGCCGCTGGGGTGTACTCAATGTTGTAGACCGCACGCTCAACGGATTAGGATGTGCCTGGAAATCGATCCTCAGAGGGTGGGAATGACCCAAAAAATGTGTGTGTCCACATGGTGTGTACACTAGCATGGTGGGGTGTTTTTTGATCCAATGTTGTACCCCCGGGTGCGTCCGACTACACGTAGATGCGCTGACGACACTTAGGAAGTTCCAGGACGTATAGGTTGGAACTTCCTGGAAGGGCTAACCGGAGGGAATCTTGAGATAGTATGGATCCATCCTTGCCACCACATGTCCCCATGACCTAACTAAGCTCAAACGAAGGCACAATGCCACCGCAGCACCGCCGCTGTGGTGTAGTCAATGTTGTAGAGCGCGCGGTCAACGAATTAAGATTTCCCTGGAAATCGAGCCTCAGAGGGTGGAAATGACCCAAAAAATTGTGTCTGAACACATGGTGTGTACACTAGCATGGTGGGGTGTTGTTTTATCTAATGTTGTACCCCCGGGTGTGTCCGGTTACACGCACATGCGCTGACGGCACTTAGGCAGTTCTAGGACGTATAGGGTGGAACTCCCGGGAAGGGCTAACCGGAGAGAATCTTGAGATATTATGGATCCATACTTGCCACCACATGTCCCCATGTACTAACGAAGCTCAAACGAAGGTACAATGCCACCGCAACACCGCCCCTGGGATGTATTCAATGTTGTAGACCGCGCGGTCAACGGGTTATGGTTTCCCTGGAAATCGAGCCTCGGAGGGTGGAAATGATCCAAAAAATTGTGTGTGTCAATATGGTGCATACACTAGCATGGTGGGGTGTTGTTTGATCCAATGTTGTACATCCGGGTGCGTCCGACTACATGCACATGCGCTAACGGCACTTAGGCAGTTCCAGGACATGGTGAGGTGGTTAGGACGAGGTGGCTCAGGCAGGACGAGGACTTTGCAGCCGTGCCGAGGCAGTGTAGAGAACCGAGGCGATGGTGGCACACACTGCGTGGGAAACCGCAACCATGAGCGCTACAAGGGGAAGACTGTATGTCTACATTTATTTTCCATCATGTTCATACTTGATACACATAACATTTATTTTCGCGATGCAGAGGGCCGAGGCAGAACCCAGAGAGGAGATTCTTAACGTCCAGGTATATAACAAGATGTAGATGAAGGAGCCCGATCTCTCGAAGCCTCATCCCTCGCTCCCCGAGTACTTCGGCACCTATGCCGGAGGAGCCGAGAACTACTGCACGATGGTGAAGCATCGTCAGCCGGAGGTGGATGACCTCATGAGCGCGGAGATCGACGAGGTCGTTGATCTTGTCGTCCGAGGGTTGCTGCATGGCCGTCTCAAGATGCTTAAAACAAAGGTCAAGCATACCCTCACCACGACCTTCACGCGTCTCAAGGCGGGCCTCACCAAAGACAGCCCCTATCCTCCTCGTCGGCAGCTCGGCGACCCGCATACGATGTAAGTTTTCCTAATTTTCATCATCTTTTCGACTTTTGTTAATGCATGGCTAAGTGCTGACAAGATTCATTGTTTGTGAAATTGTAGTCTGACTTCGAGGCGGCCTTCGTGGCCGCGAATATCAGGTGTCCTTTCAGCGGCACCAGCGGCGTTCCAGGAGTACATGGCATGTAAATGTAAGTTTCAACCTTTCTTTTCGCAAATGATGACAAGTCCCACTTTCCCCTAGTTTGATGCTTTATTTCTGCAAAGCCTGTCATGTAAACTATCTTGCAGGCGATGATGATGGCCGTTGAAACTGGACAGAGAGTGGAGTTAGGGTTGGCACCTCCCTTGCCGAGGCCGGCGTCATTGATGCCGTCGAAGGAAAATTTCGCTACGACATACTATCTCAGGACACCGGTAAGTTCTTCGCCAAACTATTGGTTACATCTTTCCTTTGCCTCGCAAGTTGCTAACATATAGGGAACATGTATTTAGGAACGGGACATTCTAGGAACCAGGGTTTTGGTCATGCCTCGGAGGGTGGGCGTGAGATCACACCGGTTCATCATGGTGGTCCTTCTCCTGGCCATTCTTTTGGTGCTTCTCTACGTACTTCCCCCGGTACTTCTCCTGGTGGTTCTTCTGCAGCTTATATTGCAGCGCAATATCGCCCTCCTACGCCTCAGTTCAACAATGACGAGCTCAGTTCCGACATACTGCTTTTCGCAGGAGATGTAGTCCGACATCATTAGGGCTTTTGGCCTCGAGCTAGACATGTAGTCCGATGTATCTCTAGTTCATGTTATGACACTACTATGTACATTTTGGATGATGTTATGACACTAAGATGTCTATTTGCTATTTGCACTTCATGTTATGTGTATTTTGCTTGTGTGCAGTTTCTGTGAATTTTTTGTGAATTTATGCCAAACGAGCAAAACAAAAAAACAAGCAAAAAAGAGGCAGCCTCTCTGTCGAGGGCCGAGGGCCTTGCCGTCGGCATAGGCAGGGGCTAGGATGAAATGGCCGGCCTATGCCGATGGCCTATCGTCGGCGTAGGCACAGAGGCTGCGACGGGGTGGCGCCTGGGGCGCTATGCCGAGGGGCATGCCGTCGGTGTAGCCCTGACGTCCGTTAGACGGACGGCGCCGCTAGCGTGCTACGCCGAGGGCCGTACACGGAGGGGTGGGGCCAGCCATCGGCCTATCCCGCCTACGCCCGCGGCCGTCACTATGCCGAGGGCCACATGGGCTCTGCCGAGGCGGACCTTGCTCGAGGGGCTACGCCGACGGCAACTCTCGGCATAGCGTACACCGACAGCTTCTCCAGGCTGCGCCGAGGGCGCGCGGCCGTCGGCACATGGTGCCATTCCTGTAGTGAATGAAATTATTTGGTTCTGATCAGGCTGACACTATGTGTGCACATATTTTGAAATGCCAACTTCTGTTTTCCTTTTTATTATCAGGCACTTGAAAAAAACACTCTGATCCGACGTTCTTCGACCGGAAGAAGCATGTCTTGTATGACTCTGATGCTGCAAAGCATAATTAGAGGAATAGTAGAAACAATGGATTAGTTCCATACTTAAGTCTATAATAAAGTAAAAGTGTGAAGTGCTCTCCAGATTTTTCTAGAATATAGAGCTCCATTTTTAGGTTTGGCTCATGTGCGCCCAATTCCTGGAGACATCTTTGAATTTTGCATATCTAATATCAACGATGGAAATATGACTTTCAGCCACAGGCGTTGATCTTAAATCACATAATAACCATCAACTAGCTGGCCACAAAACTAAGTACTTTTCATGTAATAAATATTTGTTTTTTTACTGAAAAGGCAAAGGCAGGGTAGAGCTGCTTTTCATTGATAATAGGGGCAAAAGTTACAAGAACAAGGACGAGCAAAAAAACTGGAACAAATTTGAAACTAATAAAGAAGAGCTAATAACTAGGAGATTGCTGCATGAATACATCACAGCAAAGAAACCATCAGAGAAGAGACTAGTCAGGTTCTCGTGGTCTTTGTAAGAGTTCACACACCCGTCTGCGCCCAGCAAGTAACCATTGATCCGCATCTCCCAGGATTTCTGCGATGATGTTTGCCATGGATTCCTCACGCGCCTGGAAAATACGCTTGTTTCTCTCCTTCCAAAGGGTGCAAATATTTGTTTTTTGATACACTGTCAGTCTGTGAACGACTTAAGTAGTTGATCTCTTATTTGCGAGGACGATCTAGCTAGTTGTTTAAAAACTGCAGGTCTATGTAAAAGAGCAAACAGATAGACATGAGCGATCGGTGTCAAAGAATGTTTTACGCATTTTTAATTTAATGGATAAACAATGGTGACCTATTACAAATTAGAGTGATATTAATGTGCATAAGCAGAAGCATCTGCATCCATGGGACTGTGATTTATATCTAAAAAAAGTAATAGGAGAAGCTGGTGAGGCCAGACATCACTTGGACCATATCCCATGAATTGCAGTTTTCCTATCCTAGTAGAAGTTGTTATAGGACTCATAGGTGTCGCCGTACTTCCAGTATGCCGGCACCACGTTGTCTGCCTGGATGGACTTTCCATCGTCCGTCTGCACCTTGAATGATAGACTCTGGCCTGTGAGGTAGGCGCCGTTCTGCCAGTTAGCACCCCAGTTGCGGCTCATGGTCGTCCAGCTGGTGGCGGAGCCCTTGACTGACACTGCCGACACGGCGCCGCTTCCGCCAACGTTGGTGATGAGAACGTTGTCGAAGTAGTCGTGCCCGGTGATGGTGAAGCGAATGCCCCCGGTCCTCCTGCACGTCGTCCTGGCGTAGTTGACGGGGACGATGCCGGCCCTGTACTGCGCGATGGTCTCCCACGCGGGCTCTGACATGTCGAAGTGCTGCCGCGGCGGGTTGCACCAGCCACCTGCGTCGTTGGGCTTGCTGTAGTCCTGCGGGCAGAAGTTGGTGGCCGTGACGGTAATGGACGTCCCGGGCTTGCAGTCTTTCGTGCGCGAGGTGTCGCAGGTGATCGCGTAGCAGGCACCGCAGGACTTGCCGTCGCCCCACAGTGTCGTGCTCAGCGCCGTGGAATTTGTTGCGTACCCGTCGTTGTACAGGTTGTCGTACCCGCACGCCCCGTCTTCATATATATGCAAGAGAAGAAACAAATGTTAAGAAATCATGCATTCGGCAATGCCTGTCTTGCTTGAAAGAGAACAGTTATTTGATTGCAAAACTGGCAAAGATCTGTGCATAATAAGGTTACACATACTCATTGTGCCAGACGCGTCGCTCCCACCATAGAACGTCGCGTTGGCGGGCGTCCAGTACTGCTGAGCCGCTGAACCGCTGAGCTGTGACACGCACAAGCCCAGAAACAATGCCAGGATCGCGACCTTCTCCATGTCACGGAAACAAACTTTGCTGCAGTGGGTGCTTATCTGATCTTACTTCAACTCTGTTGCATACTGAAGCCTTTCATGTGTTCTCTGGTACTTATAAGGCAACAGCGGGCTAGCTGATTTGAATTATGTTTCTGTGCATCCAACCAACGGGCGATCGCTTACGAAGATCATGCATGTACACACTGTACATATGCCTTCACCTTGTTCCTTGGACTAATCATGGTCATAAGTGGCAGATCACGCACATGCATTATGCACCTAGCAGCTGGTGGGTATTAATTTAAATTAGAGAGGATGGTGAATCTCTGGGATATGGAATGATTAATCCTGTATGTTCAGACTATGTGCTTCTGGTAGTTCTTCCTTGGAAGCGAGTTTCATCTCTTGCGATCTGTCTGTGATCTCGAGAGCGGCAATGCATTCTCCATATCGTAGAATTCGACCCGTCGGTGACTTTATTTATGTCCTCGCAGATTCCGGACTTATTACATCGCTGAAAGATATATCGCTTTGGGCGTTGAACAGTAGAAGAAAAAATTATCCTCAGTCCAGTACCTGAGGGAAATAAGGGAGGAACAAACCCACTGGCTAGGAACAGTAAATGAGAGAATGGTGATCGCTTTGGAGTTAGAATTCAGAGTTTTCAGAAATTCGGCTAGAATCATTGCAAACGATATATAATCTTTTTGTACATGAGGATCTTCATATATGAGAACTGTTGTTTTTATTATTTTGGCAAGTAAGGGATGACGCTAACTAGGAATTGGATAGTTCATATCATTCATTTGACTTAATGATGGGCAATGAGTGTATATTCAGTTAACAATCTAGTAGTTTAGACACGACCCAACGCAATACAACTGCAAATGAAAACTTCCTGTTCGCCAACCATTTTTTTTCTGGGATTTTCTCAATAATTCCCCGAGTGAGCAGCAAACTGGAACACGTTTGCCTCAATCATTCGACGAAGATGAGGATTCTGTTATGATCCCTGGACATTCTGCCTCAAAATAGTTAACTCAGCTGCCAGCCGGTGTGAAAATTTTCTACGTAATGATAATGATCAGAACCGAGTGGTCTATACTCAAAACATGATAGCCCGTGTCACTATGGGGTGTATGGTATACAAGTAGAATCTTCATCATCTTCCAACGAGATCATGAACTACTATTGATAGCTCAACAGATATATAACCTCATACATCATCAAGGAGAATATACAAGTTATTTATCTCAAAATACTGATGGGTGTAAAAAAAAAAAATACTGATGGGTGTAAAAATTATTTAAGTGGCATGCGGCTGCTCCAGCGCCTCCACCGCGCCAACCCACGCCGCCCCCTGCGCCTACCCCGCCACCGCCGCCGCCGCCGCCACCACCACCCCCGGCCTCCCCAGTTGCCCCCTTCCCCTGAGCCTCCCTCCCATGGGTGCGTAGCCGCCGCTGTGCGTGGAGCCGGAGGGTGCCACGAGGAGCTCCCGGGTGCTTGAGACCCCCACGTTGTGTGTCGTTAGGCGGACCGCAGCCATGTGCGATCTGGAGCGGAGGCTCCGCTTCGCCATGGTGGCCTCTGTCAGAGGACGGATGCCGGCGGTCTCGTCCGAGCAGGTTGCGGCGGCCCTGAGGTGGCACGGGATCCCGGCAACGGCGTTCTCGGTCCATGCGCATGCACCGGAGGATTTCCTGGTCGTCTTTGAGTCTGCGGAGCTGCGGAGGCACGTCGCGGCCTTGCCGTCGGTGTTGGTCGCGGGCGCGCCGCTCATACTCCGGCCGTGGAACCGTCAGTCGCAAGCTAAGCAAGTCTCGCTGCGATCCAAGGTGTCGCTGGTGCTAGAGGGCATCCTGCCGCATGCATGGGACGTGGAGGTGGTGGAGGACCTCCTCGGAAAGAGCTGTGCCGTCGAGGAAGTGGCGCCGGAGACAAGATCAAGGGCGGATCTTTCCCTCTTCAAGCTCTCGGCTTGGACATCGGAGCTGGATGTTATCCCGGTGGCGCGAACGCTCGCGGTGTCGGAGCCGCTGAGAGAGCTCACGGCGGCAGTGGTGGCCAGGGCTGGGTCATCGTCGCCGTCGTCCGCGTCTGGAGTGTCGGAGATCAAAACTCTGCAATATCAAATCCTGATTCACGTGGTTGCTGTGGAGGAGTTCGAGCCCGAGGGCATGGAGCAGAGGACCGGAGTTCAGGGAGGAGATGGTTCCGGCCGCCGTGGAGAAGGGCCACAATCTGGGCATGGCGGTGGGGACGGAGATGGCGGAGAGCCTGGCCGTCGCCGGAGAAGAACGGTTCCCTGGACACGAGGGGTTCCGGACCTTCGTGGTGGGCTTGGAGGTGGATCCTCCCATCGGCATGCTGGGACAGGTGGCATCTTGCCAGAAGAGGAGAGGGCGTCGTGGGGCCTGCCGCCCTTGGAGTTACCTGGCCCTTGGACCATTCAAACTTCTTTGAACGAGGTAGCGTCGAATCTGGAGGGGACAGGTGGGCCAAGAACTACTGCTGTCCATCCTGTTGGAGACCAGGAGAAAGTGTGTGGCAGGGGTCAACATGTGCGGCGCATGCTGAGCATGTGGCCGTTGGATCAACAACACCTGCGCCATCGTGTGTTGGAGATAGCGAGGCGGACAAGAAAGAGAAAGAGAAGGGAGATGCGGCGTATATTCCTGTGGTGGGGCCGCTGATGGAGACTGGACAGGTAGTGCCTTCCGTGCTTTGGCAGGACGCTCGAATCGCTGCCAACAGCCAACGCGGAACCCGAGGAAGATCTTGCCAGTGCGCCGTTGGTTCCCTCCGTCGTTTCTGGCGGGGCCCGCGTGGATCTGGAGCTGGCAGTTGGCCCAGCCCAGAACGTGGAAGAGCTGGTGGCCAAATCTAGAGAAGCTGATAGTGGGGCCAAGGTGGGGGCCACGCGAGAAGCCCATGGGCGTGCGGGCGTGGAGGTTTTCAAGGAAGGCTCGACGGATACCACTACCTAGAGACCAACCTTCGCAAAGGGAAACAACCACCCGCGAAACTGAGAAGCTAAGACGTGTCAAACTAAAAAGAGCGCCCCGCGAGCGAGCCCGCGTCGTACGCTCCGCGCCCAGGTACACGCTCTCCTCCCCCGCGCGTACGCCCTCTCCAGCCGCACGTTCCAACCGCGCGAGCACGCGCGAGCCTGCAGGCAAGTACGGACTGCACGTTGGAGTGCTGCGTGTGTAAATCCACCACCTAGCTAGCTAGCTTAGCTAACACTAGATTTAGATGTGCGCCTTGGCGCACGATCCCGTAGAGCTCATGTCCATATTCATTTTTTATAACGATGATAAAAATGGTTGCTAATATGATAAATTTTTTAGGTTTTACTGGGAACAATTATGATAAAAATCTTTCATAACTCCTAAATATCATCTTCTTATTTATTGGAAGCAACAAATTTTATTTTTATGATATAACATGGAACATTTTTTATACACATCAGTGACTATTTTGCTTTAGATCATAGCAACGTACATAGTTACATACAATTGAGTGCGTGTTCCAAAATAACACATAGGACTAAGGCATTTCAAAAGGAAGTGCATAAATAACCGAAAGGAATGACAAATAACAAAAGACAACATTGCAGTAACATTCAAATCCAATGGCCAAGGCAAATGCTTATGTAAATAATATAATCTTACTATTGTTTATGGTTTTGGTTCCACGTACATAACTAATAATGTAGGTATGCACAATTACAGTGAAGCTTCTATTTGGCCTCTCCGTTCGATGTTGTATTGTCATCGCAATCACATATGCTGTTGCAGAAAAAAGCCCGCTTAATGCACATAGACCTAGGTACTACACCAAACACAGGCAGGCATCATGATTGTTGTAACAAACCAAATTTCAAACAAGGCCAATATTCACATAGACCTTGTCATTTTTGCTATAAGATGTACAAACCAGACAACAACACTTGGCACAAAATTATCAATTATCAGTTTCATGTTCTGGATACAAAGAAAAAATATCAGCTGATGAAAAGGACAAAACAGGGAAAATATATTACATACAGGTACAAATACATGGTTCTGAGATAACATGTAGGCATCTCATCTAGGTTCACAGAGAGTCGCTCCATTATTTACATATAGTTAGAACCAAACATTAAACATGCATGATTCAGTCAAATATAGAACAAGCCCCTATGATCTTGAGCATGTCAGTTGGAGTCAACGCTTATTGATTAAGATCAGTAGCCACAACCTGAACGTCTGGGAAGATGGCTTCATGTGTCATCCAAGATGCTGCAGTTTGGAGTGAGGTTCTCTGAAATTGTCTTGAATGCAACGGGTGGAATCACACACAATATTCATGTAGTTACCATAGGATCTGGCAACTTCTTTCAGTTTATTTGACTTCTCTCCAATTTTTCGATCATTTTCTGTCATCTGGCAGAGAAGAACCTCGCTTGCCTTCTTCTATTTTTCCATCTCAGCATAGTTGAAGTCCTTCAGGACATTTTCGACGGTCTCCGTGTATCTGGTTGCTTGGACTGCAACAGCATTTTGGGGCCCGCCTTGCACACGGCCCGCCTTTCGCATTGGTTAAATGAAAAGAAGAAGGCACCATTTTATTTCATTGGGTAACATTGAAGAAGTATAAGCTAACAAAGAGAAGCAAAATAACACATAGTTTGTACATCAGGCGTGGTTTGAATATTTGAATACAGCTGCTAAGCATTTCATACTGTATTCTGTAGTCTGTAGATGATTAACTCAACTAATATTAATATTGACATAGCTTGTCTACCCCACATTATCTTAAGGATTTATAATGTAAATTTTTTTCGATAATGGGCGCTTTATTACTTGATCAAGCAATTACACCCGGCATCAGGATGCACACAACAGTTTCAGAGTCTTAAATATATTGAAGTAAAAAACACAAAGGCGGATTACATATTAATCATGAGCAATTGTAGAACGCCTAAGATGATGTTGGTGACTCAATCCGTAAATTATGATGCCACACATGTAGGGAAAAAGTATCCCTGCCGTATCCTCCAACCGTCTACAGACCTCTGAGGTCTCGGTCATCCACTCTTTGCAGCGCAGACCACGAACGAAAATAGTTGTGCATCTGTATATAACCTGCAAAAGAAAACAATTCTTATCATTAAAAAACTTTATCCTTTCTGCATAGACATAGCGACCATATAACAGCAAGCGCTCCCTCCCTAATAAGCGTTCTACAACTGTGATCAAAGCGCGGCACACAGAATACACACTTGGTACTACCAAGCCAATTGCGTTTCACAAGATTATCTTTGGTTAGGATTACCCTTCGAAGATTATCTTTGATTAGGATTAACCCTCGACGTAAATACCAGTCGAAGATTTTAATTTTTAGCAGCATTTTCATCTTCCAGATGTTCTTATCAACTGGTATATCAGGTTGGATAATTGCATTGTATAACAAACTTACTGTAAACTTCCCACTGGTTTGTAAGTTCCAAAGAAATTCAAACAAAGTAACACATGCATTAAGCCTCTTGCCATATAAATCTCGTCTAAACGTCACAGCTCAATTATATTTAGCCGCATGAGGTTTACAAACCATTTATCAGTGACAAAAAAGGGTGGTCGATCTACTGCATAAGTACCCAATACATGGGTACCAAATTTCAAACATATAACAGAGAGATGCTCACGCAGCATGGTTTCTGGAGTTTTGGTGCTAAGAGTTTTCTCAGAAGAGAGGACCACTCTTTCTTTTGTTCTTACTTCGAAGGAGAGCCTTTTTTTCATCAGGCATATAGCCACTCCTGTAGGTGATAAATACTGGACTTGGTAACAATATAAGTATCAAGAAAGTAAAAACTAAATAGCAATATTTTCCACATTAACTAAGTCTAAAGAATACAAACCATTCAAAAGAGAACAATTTATTTCCTATTACATTGCACATTGCACTTGTCATTAGAATTCTGAAGGAAAAAAGCTATCTTCGGTTAGATCAGAGTCTCTTGCCAGGCTGTGATTTTGATCTCGAGTTCATACCATATGCCACGTGACTCGATGGCAATCTGTGCATCAGGACGGTGATCATGTTGAGGTACCAAATCTTGACAGGGAAAAGGAAGGTAGACAAAACCAAAAGTGCAACGAGTGACATAAGAGAATATATCAAGCAGATAGTAACTGAACTATGGTTCAAATATCTACTTCCTTGAAAAAGTCAATGTTCGTTATCTAAAATTGAGGAAAATGGAAATGAAATGGTTGATTCAATACATTGTTCACCATGAAGTTCAATGCTGCCTAATTATGTACATGTTAGGGTGTTATGGTGTGGCGCCTTATGAATATCTCTGATAAGTAACATTCTCAATGTTTTTGGCACAAATTGTATGTTGTGAAGCATTTCAGCACAAGTGCCAACCATGGCAATGTCAAAAAACCTAAGATGGGAACTCTTATGAATGCTTTAAAACCAGAAAATCTGGTCAGCTTTGTACTCGAGAGAGCTGCCATACATTTGTGAGATACAGTTTAGCATGGTCTACTATCTTGATAAAAAGTACTCAACAGAGCCTATCATCTTGACATCATGATTACAGACGCCATATATAAAGCTCTCTCACGGAACAGCTATGATTATTAATGACATGAAGAAGAAATTTCAACAAAACAAAATATCGCTCACCTCATATACAAAACAATGATAGAACATCAGAACAGAAAGAGAGGAGAATAGGAAGAGGGAAAGCAAAGAAATGTAAAGCTCACCAACACTAATACACTTTACGCTGCTACGTGGCGTCCTCTGGTGACAAGGGGAGAAGTGGCAGAGAAGGTTGAACTGGTGCTGAAGCCACGCTCCATGCAGACTCAAAGCATCTGCACCTATTTAAGTAAAAAAAAACACACACATTGATTTAACTTCTAATCTAACTTTTGTCTGGAGCTAACATGAGGAAGCCAAAATGCTTGACAATATTGGCACATTTTGTTGGTTCTCCGCTTCCAGGAACTCCTGGGAAGGCGCATTAAATGAGAAGCCATGAATTGACAGCAGCACATGTATTGGCAGTAAACCTATTTTCTGCCACGAAAAGAATATGAAAGTTACCTAGAATTAATATATCTATAACTTCCCTGCATCAGCTAGTCAGGTGAATTGTTGTTTATACTCACCAAACCACATCAGACTGGAGTTGTTTTAGAAATCTCTAGTTGCAGGTCAGAAGCAAAAAAGGCGAAGAGAAAAATTATTTGAAGGAAGGATATCGAGAGGTATAACCCGCACACTAAAAACACCAATTGTGTATACATGTTCTTTATGAGATGGTTGATCAGCACAACAGCCTCAAAACCTAAGCTCCAGATTTTTGCACAAAGCCATGTAAACGTTTTTATCTCATGAAATGTCTTTAGCACTGCACAAGGGTGCAATGAGTTTGAGTAAGAATTTACCATGGGCTCCTCTTTATTTCAGGCAGTGCAAAAAATAAATAACTCAGATTGGCTGGCAAGCTCGATCAGACAGCTGCTGTTCCCTAAGCGATGAGGTCGCTGAAATCATATTAGTCCAAAGATCGACCTCTGTGATATATTAAAGCAAGCAAATGCTAATGCAATTTGGCATTTCCTATAGTATAAAAATAATTTATTAAGGTTCCTAAACTGTATGACATAGAATTTTCAGTAGAAATACTTATGAAGTGACATGGTAAATTTCCATCTTGTACATATCAACAAAAACAACTGATGGTCCAATCTCATACCAAGAATGAGAAAATGCTAGAACTTTAGGCTCTGTATAGGTATACCACCTCATTGTTCATATGAGAAACGAAAGAACTCAAGCTTTCAAGTCATATATTCTCTTCAAATATATCTTAATTTTGAGTCGCTTAAATTTAAATCAAATAATTAGTGAAATAACTTGTTTCAGCAAAAAATCATACGTACAAACGAAACAACAGAAGCTCTAGCAAATAGCCTGTAGGTACAACAGAGGTTCAGATATTCAAAATACAAGCAGCTGCCAGTTACATGGGTACAAGCACCAAGTACCTTCGAAAAGAACCATAGCTTTGCATCGTAGTCATTTGAGGAAGCAGTTAGCCAGCTGTCTACTGAACTATCCATTAGAAACTTAATGTTAGCTGCACCCGATATAATCTGCCAAAGTAACTAAGAGAAATAGAAACAGATATGGAAGAACTGAACCAATTATATCTCAAGAACTTCCTATTAGTGTAACATGCCAAATGCAAGTAAACTCATTACCTAAAGCTGAATGGGCTCAGCATTTAGTTGATCTATCAATATTTGATTTGAGGCTCATACTCATAAGATAACCAAGCATGAGTTCATGTCTAGAGATTCAAGATCTGAACACAATGTAAGCAATGAAACAAACTGAGAAGTGAGGACAAACGTCTGCAGAAATAAGTATATTAAGCCTTAAAATATTAAACTATAAATGAATCTGATTTACAGTTGGTAGGCGAGCGCCAAATAGTGTCTCGAGCAGCGTCTTTACTCCTAGTCACAGATAGCAGTGTTGGAACCACGATTTCATTTTCATGCTCTGTTAATCAACCAAACATTTAGCAGTAAAAATATACCATGCCAAATAATGAGTCTAATAAACATGAGGAGGAAATTATCATCACAATATTTCAACACATAAAAAGATCCACCTTTGCAGAAATCATCACAGCAATTCCAAGGAGAATATGTAATGTTGTAAATCCAAAGCAATTGCCACTCCTGTACACATGCAACAAATCAGGATTAGCGATGCGTATGACCTGATAATAAAATATACAAAAAAGACTCGAGAGATGAGATAGAGAGCAGAAGGAGATAGAGAGCAGAAGGTTGTCCGCAAGGGTGATAACCACAGACCGGAAGTAGAAGAAATCTTGGAGGTGCAATTGATCGAGCGAATACTCATCGACCTATCAAAAACTTGGATAATGCTCAGATACTGGCATGCATAAGGGTGGATTTCGGATAATGCTTGAAAATCCACTCTTATGCATGCCATTATTTAGGTCACCTACAAAGAAATTTCAAAAGAGAAAAAAAGGAACATACTGCTTGGAAATAAAGCAACAGAAGTAATATCTTTTTAGGCGCCTTAGCAGCTGCAAGATCATCAACCGCTAGTAGAACAACACTAATCTACAATGCTTACGAATAGCAATTGGATGGTAGTTCTCAGAACAATAAAAAAATAGAAGCAAGCCCTGTTTCATTTACTAAACCTCATTTTAAGTGGAACTGTAGCAGAAACAACATGAGAAACAAGAGGAAACAAATAACATGTACCTCTTGCCTCAGAATCCCCTATTTAATTAGTAGTTAGATGAATGTACTCAGTGTATGTGATGAAAAAATAATAAATTATTGCCATACCTCACCCATTGGTGCCTAGCTGGTCTGAACCTAGCTGCAGAATCCATGATTTTAAAAAGAAATTAGAGGAAAATTAAGAGAAGCATATGTTCCATAGTTCCATAGTTCTATTACGTTTCTGTAGTCCAACTCCACAAATTATTTTCAAGGAAGCGGGAGGATGGCAGGTCTACTCATAAACAAACGCATCTCACTGTGTTACTTCAACACCCTTCCATAGTTCTATGTATACATTATGCAGAGAAACAGTGATGAGAAAGCAAGCGGCAGCCATCCTCCTTCTAGCAGCTTTGACATAACAGCAGAGAAGTGTGAAGATAGGAGATAAAACCAAATCATTTTTGTGGAAATGCAGAGAACAAAAACGGATGGATAAGAAATTACTATTGGCAAGCACTTCTAGAAAGTATTGATTTGAGTGATGGTGTAATAAAACAAGCATTGAGCCGTTTACAATACTGAATATGCTTTTCCTAACAGATCACTGAATAGATGGCCAAATAACACACTCAAGCACCAAAAAATGCAATATCTCAAGAGAAAGAGAGTTATACCATTGTAGTCCAATGACAAACTCATGCATCTGCAGTGACATAAAACCCAATAAGTGGCTGGAGTTCAGTTTTGTCTTCAGCTGAAGGGTAACTGAAATGCAAGGCTGAAGATGCATTCAAATATACGTGCAGAACTGAGGCAATGTATCTCATCAAGTGTTTATCCGGTAATGCAGCAGGTTAATAGTTTGATCAGCAAATTGAGTACAATGCAACAGGAGCAGGGGGAATGTGTAACTCATGTATCCGGCTTTTGTTAGGATCATCCAATGCAAATACTTCTTCCCAATAGATATCCCACCTCTATTGTACCAAACCAAACTTTCAATAAATAGAAGCAGATATTTTAAGAGTGGTATATTTAAATGCATTTTCTATCAGTATGAAGGCAGGGTGAAAAGGGACTGGACATCAACATAAGAAGGACTTGCCCAAAAACATACGACATTAACCTAGTTTTTAATCACACTCTGCCATCACTATGTGTAGTGCATATATTGCTGCCTAGTTTAATGATTGGCACATCAAAAGATAGACAATACATTAATATGAAGTATTTTGAATTTTCAAGCAGTATAAGGGTCAAAATACAAACATGTCTGCATTCAAAATGCAAGCAGGGAACATACAATGGCCCTAAAATTTTACTTCTAATTAACACAAACATATAATTTAAGGTAACATGGTTCCCTGCTTTAATTTTTGATTCATTGATTGCACCTATAATAAATAGGCAATAAGGGTATAAACCAGGCTAAGCATTAGTTCTTACCAGGACCAAAGAATACACTTCCAGTGCGGCTTCGCTCGACGCTGGCCGCCGTCGCTGGAACCATGAAAGTAGTAAGACATGAGTAAAAAGCTGTAACCAATTGACACGACGAAAATTACTAAAAACTGTGACAGCCTAGCTAGGTAAGAGTAAATTAAACATTGAACAAATCTGAAATACGATAGAGAATAAATAAAACTTTAATCTCACCATAGATAAATATACATTCATTTTTAATTATTTGTATCAAATTAGAAACTCAAGCCTACAATTACATGTCTGGTTATTCCTAGAATAAGAACACTTCTCGTAGCTACCATTGATCTCTTTTACATGTACAAAAAATCCAGCAGAACTTACATAATCATGTGTGGTCAAAGACATCTGGAACTAACAAATCTCAAGGTTTGCTGCATGTCCGGTTACATTCCACCTGCCAAGAATTGTATACATAATGCTACAGAAAATTACCTCTGAAACTTAATATCAAGGTTGTCTTCCATGAAGCTGTAGCTGTTGTATCAGGCACACATCATTAGGAGAAGAAGAGTGTTCTCATCGACCAATTTGCAGGAGCACTGGGACCACGCGTGCAGAACACAGTACAGCCACTCCCCATGAGGCTTCGCTCGATGTTGACCGACAGGAACGCTCCTTTTGATGCTCTCACCGGCCGCTGGTACTCTTGGGAGCTGGCGTGCACAAGAGAGAGATCATGAGCGGAGGGGAATATAATTGAAGAAGGAATTGGCAGAAGGCTCACCTTAGCAACATCTGCATCAGATTTGCTCGCCATCGCACGCTGCCCCAACCTCGCAAGCAGCGCCGTTGGTGTTGACAACCGCCCCTGGCCGTTGTGCTTGAACCACTTCCAAATCTCCGGTCGCTGGAGCAGGACCGGTGGCAGCGCGTCACGCCCCAATGCCCTCTCGTGCAGTGCGGGGACGACCGACACTCCTCCAATCGGGGAGGCGAGCAACGTGAGAAAAAAAGGAGAGGCATGGAATCCATAGAGAGGGGGAGGAGGAGACCTATTACCTACCGTACGCTCTGCCTCGGACGTGAGGACGAAAACGATGGAGACGCCATGGAATCCGTCTTTGGCGGCTTGTTCCCCTGCGCTGAAAATGGCGGCGCTGCCACTTCTCCCCTGCCTAGTCACGAATGGAGTAGTGGAGGAGGAGATCCTCGCCAGCCCTAGGCGCGACGGGGCAGAGCAGGGATGGGCGAGCCCCCAGCGGCCATGGGAGAGAGGTGTGCGGGAATGGGAGGGGGCAGGAGAAAATCGCGAGGAGGAAGCTCGTGAGCGGATTGGGGCGTCAGCGGCTAGGGTTTTCCTCTGTGGATGCTCGTTTTATACTGGCGCGGTAAAAAAATGGGCGGCTGAGATTCGCTGAAGGTAAAATCAAGGGTCAGTTAAATCTAATTTACCTAGCTGCTCCATGGGGGTGCCTCTATTATACCTATTTTTCCACCTCAGCATAGTTGAAGTCCTTCAGGACATTTTCGACGGTCTCCGTGTATCTGGTTGCTTGGACTGCAACAGCATTTTGGGGCCCGCCTTGCACACGGCCCGCCTTTCGCATTGGTTAAATGAAAAGAAGAAGGCACCATTTTATTTCATTGGGTAACATTGAAGAAGTATAAGCTAACAAAGAGAAGCAAAATAACACATAGTTTGTACATCAGGCGTGGTTTGAATATTTGAATACAGCTGCTAAGCATTTCATACTGTATTCTGTAGTCTGTAGATGATTAACTCAACTAATATTAATATTGACATAGCTTGTCTACCCCACATTATCTTAAGGATTTATAATGTAAATTTTTTTCGATAATGGGCGCTTTATTACTTGATCAAGCAATTACACCCGGCATCAGGATGCACACAACAGTTTCAGAGTCTTAAATATATTGAAGTAAAAAACACAAAGGCGGATTACATATTAATCATGAGCAATTGTAGAACGCCTAAGATGATGTTGGTGACTCAATCCGTAAATTATGATGCCACACATGTAGGGAAAAAGTATCCCTGCCGTATCCTCCAACCGTCTACAGACCTCTGAGGTCTCGGTCATCCACTCTTTGCAGCGCAGACCACGAACGAAAATAGTTGTGCATCTGTATATAACCTGCAAAAGAAAACAATTCTTATCATTAAAAAACTTTATCATTTCTGCATAGACATAGCGACCATATAACAGCAAGGGCTCCCTCCCTAATAAGCGTTCTACAACTGTGATCAAAGCGCGGCACACAGAATACACACTTGGTACTACCAAGCCAATTGCGTTTCACAAGATTATCTTTGGTTAGGATTACCCTTCGAAGATTATCTTTGATTAGGATTAACCCTCGACGTAAATACCAGTCGAAGATTTTAATTTTTAGCAGCATTTTCATCTTCCAGATGTTCTTATCAACTGGTATATCAGGTTGGATAATTGCATTGTATAACAAACTTACTGTAAACTTCCCACTGGTTTGTAAGTTCCAAAGAAATTCAAACAAAGTAACACATGCATTAAGCCTCTTGCCATATAAATCTCGTCTAAACGTCACAGCTCAATTATATTTAGCCGCATGAGGTTTACAAACCATTTATCAGTGACAAAAAAGGGTGGTCGATCTACTGCATAAGTACCCAATACATGGGTACCAAATTTCAAACATATAACAGAGAGATGCTCACGCAGCATGGTTTCTGGAGTTTTGGTGCTAAGAGTTTTCTCAGAAGAGAGGACCACTCTTTCTTTTGTTCTTACTTCGAAGGAGAGCCTTTTTTTCATCAGGCATATAGCCACTCCTGTAGGTGATAAATACTGGACTTGGTAACAATATAAGTATCAAGAAAGTAAAAACTAAATAGCAATATTTTCCACATTAACTAAGTCTAAAGAATACAAACCATTCAAAAGAGAACAATTTATTTCCTATTACATTGCACATTGCACTTGTCATTAGAATTCTGAAGGAAAAAAGCTATCTTCGGTTAGATCAGAGTCTCTTGCCAGGCTGTGATTTTGATCTCGAGTTCATACCATATGCCACGTGACTCGATGGCAATCTGTGCATCAGGACGGTGATCATGTTGAGGTACCAAATCTTGACAGGGAAAAGGAAGGTAGACAAAACCAAAAGTGCAACGAGTGACATAAGAGAATATATCAAGCAGATAGTAACTGAACTATGGTTCAAATATCTACTTCCTTGAAAAAGTCAATGTTCGTTATCTAAAATTGAGGAAAATGGAAATGAAATGGTTGATTCAATACATTGTTCACCATGAAGTTCAATGCTGCCTAATTATGTACAGGTTAGGGTGTTATGGTGTGGCGCCTTATGAATATCTCTGATAAGTAACATTCTCAATGTTTTTGGCACAAATTGTATGTTGTGAAGCATTTCAGCACAAGTGCCAACCATGGCAATGTCAAAAAACCTAAGATGGGAACTCTTATGAATGCTTTAAAACCAGAAAATCTGGTCAGCTTTGTACTCGAGAGAGCTGCCATACATTTGTGAGATACAGTTTAGCATGGTCTACTATCTTGATAAAAAGTACTCAACAGAGCCTATCATCTTGACATCATGATTACAGACGCCATATATAAAGCTCTCTCACGGAACAGCTATGATTATTAATGACATGAAGAAGAAATTTCAACAAAACAAAATATCGCTCACCTCATATACAAAACAATGATAGAACATCAGAACAGAAAGAGAGGAGAATAGGAAGAGGGAAAGCAAAGAAATGTAAAGCTCACCAACACTAATACACTTTACGCTGCTACGTGGCGTCCTCTGGTGACAAGGGGAGAAGTGGCAGAGAAGGTTGAACTGGTGCTGAAGCCACGCTCCATGCAGACTCAAAGCATCTGCACCTATTTAAGTAAAAAAAAACACACACATTGATTTAACTTCTAATCTAACTTTTGTCTGGAGCTAACATGAGGAAGCCAAAATGCTTGACAATATTGGCACATTTTGTTGGTTCTCCGCTTCCAGGAACTCCTGGGAAGGCGCATTAAATGAGAAGCCATGAATTGACAGCAGCACATGTATTGGCAGTAAACCTATTTTCTGCCACGAAAAGAATATGAAAGTTACCTAGAATTAATATATCTATAACTTCCCTGCATCAGCTAGTCAGGTGAATTGTTGTTTATACTCACCAAACCACATCAGACTGGAGTTGTTTTAGAAATCTCTAGTTGCAGGTCAGAAGCAAAAAAGGCGAAGAGAAAAATTATTTGAAGGAAGGATATCGAGAGGTATAACCCGCACACTAAAAACACCAATTGTGTATACATGTTCTTTATGAGATGGTTGATCAGCACAACAGCCTCAAAACCTAAGCTCCAGATTTTTGCACAAAGCCATGTAAACGTTTTTATCTCATGAAATGTCTTTAGCACTGCACAAGGGTGCAATGAGTTTGAGTAAGAATTTACCATGGGCTCCTCTTTATTTCAGGCAGTGCAAAAAATAAATAACTCAGATTGGCTGGCAAGCTCGATCAGACAGCTGCCGTTCCCTAAGCGATGAGGTCGCTGAAATCATATTAGTCCAAAGATCGACCTCTGTGATATATTAAAGCAAGCAAATGCTAATGCAATTTGGCATTTCCTATAGTATAAAAATAATTTATTAATGTTCCTAAACTGTATGACATAGAATTTTCAGTAGAAATACTTATAAAGTGACATGGTAAATTTCCATCTTGTACATATCAACAAAAACAACTGATGGTCCAATCTCATACCAAGAATGAGAAAATGCTAGAACTTTAGGCTCTATATAGGTATACCACCTCATTGTTCATATGAGAAACGAAAGAACTCAAGCTTTCAAGTCATATATTCTCTTCAAATATATCTTAATTTTGAGTCGCTTAAATTTAAATCAAATAATTAGTGAAATAACTTGTTTCAGCAAAAAATCATACGTACAAACGAAACAACAGAAGCTCTAGCAAATAGCCTGTAGGTACAACAGAGGTTCAGATATTCAAAATACAAGCAGCTGCCAGTTACATGGGTACAAGCACCAAGTAACTTCGAAAAGAACCATAGCTTTGCATCGTAGTCATTTGAGGAAGCAGTTAGCCAGCTGTCTACTGAACTATCCATTAGAAACTTAATGTTAGCTGCACCCGATATAATCTGCCAAAGTAACTAAGAGAAATAGAAACAGATATGGAAGAACTGAACCAATTATATCTCAAGAACTTCCTATTAGTGTAACATGCCAAATGCAAGTAAACTCATTACCTAAAGCTGAATGGGCTCAGCATTTAGTTGATCTATCAATATTTGATTTGAGGCTCATACTCATAAGATAACCAAGCATGAGTTCATGTCTAGAGATTCAAGATCTGAACACAATGTAAGCAATGAAACAAACTGAGAAGTGAGGACAAACGTCTGCAGAAATAAGTATATTAAGCCTTAAAATATTAAACTATAAATGAATCTGATTTACAGTTGGTAGGCGAGCGCCAAATAGTGTCTCGAGCAGCGTCTTTACTCCTAGTCACAGATAGCAGTGTTGGAACCACGATTTCATTTTCATGCTCTGTTAATCAACCAAACATTTAGCAGTAAAAATATACCATGCCAAATAATGAGTCTAATAAACATGAGGAGGAAATTATCATCACAATATTTCAACACATAAAAAGATCCACCTTTGCAGAAATCATCACAGCAATTCCAAGGAGAATATGTAATGTTGTAAATCCAAAGCAATTGCCACTCCTGTACACATGCAACAAATCAGGATTAGCGATGCGTATGACCTGATAATAAAATATACAAAAAAGACTCGAGAGATGAGATAGAGAGCAGAAGGAGATAGAGAGCAGAAGGTTGTCCGCAAGGGTGATAACCACAGACCGGAAGTAGAAGAAATCTTGGAGGTGCAATTGATCGAGCGAATACTCATCGACCTATCAAAAACTTGGATAATGCTCAGATACTGGCATGCATAAGGGTGGATTTCGGATAATGCTTGAAAATCCACTCTTATGCATGCCATTATTTAGGTCACCTACAAAGAAATTTCAAAAGAGAAAAAAAGGAACATACTGCTTGGAAATAAAGCAACAGAAGTAATATCTTTTTAGGCGCCTTAGCAGCTGCAAGATCATCAACCGCTAGTAGAACAACACTAATCTACAATGCTTACGAATAGCAATTGGATGGTAGTTCTCAGAACAATAAAAAAATAGAAGCAAGCCCTGTTTCATTTACTAAACCTCATTTTAAGTGGAACTGTAGCAGAAACAACATGAGAAACAAGAGGAAACAAATAACATGTACCTCTTGCCTCAGAATCCCCTATTTAATTAGTAGTTAGATGAATGTACTCAGTGTATGTGATGAAAAAATAATAAATTATTGCCATACCTCACCCATTGGTGCCTAGCTGGTCTGAACCTAGCTGCAGAATCCATGATTTTAAAAAGAAATTAGAGGAAAATTAAGAGAAGCATATGTTCCATAGTTCCATAGTTCTATTACGTTTCTGTAGTCCAACTCCACAAATTATTTTCAAGGAAGCGGGAGGATGGCAGGTCTACTCATAAACAAACGCATCTCACTGTGTTACTTCAACACCCTTCCATAGTTCTATGTATACATTATGCAGAGAAACAGTGATGAGAAAGCAAGCGGCAGCCATCCTCCTTCTAGCAGCTTTGACATAACAGCAGAGAAGTGTGAAGATAGGAGATAAAACCAAATCATTTTTGTGGAAATGCAGAGAACAAAAACGGATGGATAAGAAATTACTATTGGCAAGCACTTCTAGAAAGTATTGATTTGAGTGATGGTGTAATAAAACAAGCATTGAGCCGTTTACAATACTGAATATGCTTTTCCTAACAGATCACTGAATAGATGGCCAAATAACACACTCAAGCACCAAAAAATGCAATATCTCAAGAGAAAGAGAGTTATACCATTGTAGTCCAATGACAAACTCATGCATCTGCAGTGACATAAAACCCAATAAGTGGCTGGAGTTCAGTTTTGTCTTCAGCTGAAGGGTAACTGAAATGCAAGGCTGAAGATGCATTCAAATATACGTGCAGAACTGAGGCAATGTATCTCATCAAGTGTTTATCCGGTAATGCAGCAGGTTAATAGTTTGATCAGCAAATTGAGTACAATGCAACAGGAGCAGGGGGAATGTGTAACTCATGTATCCGGCTTTTGTTAGGATCATCCAATGCAAATACTTCTTCCCAATAGATATCCCACCTCTATTGTACCAAACCAAACTTTCAATAAATAGAAGCAGATATTTTAAGAGTGGTATATTTAAATGCATTTTCTATCAGTATGAAGGCAGGGTGAAAAGGGACTGGACATCAACATAAGAAGGACTTGCCCAAAAACATACGACATTAACCTAGTTTTTAATCACACTCTGCCATCACTATGTGTAGTGCATATATTGCTGCCTAGTTTAATGATTGGCACATCAAAAGATAGACAATACATTAATATGAAGTATTTTGAATTTTCAAGCAGTATAAGGGTCAAAATACAAACATGTCTGCATTCAAAATGCAAGCAGGGAACATACAATGGCCCTAAAATTTTACTTCTAATTAACACAAACATATAATTTAAGGTAACATGGTTCCCTGCTTTAATTTTTGATTCATTGATTGCACCTATAATAAATAGGCAATAAGGGTATAAACCAGGCTAAGCATTAGTTCTTACCAGGACCAAAGAATACACTTCCAGTGCGGCTTCGCTCGACGCTGGCCGCCGTCGCTGGAACCATGAAAGTAGTAAGACATGAGTAAAAAGCTGTAACCAATTGACACGACGAAAATTACTAAAAACTGTGACAGCCTAGCTAGGTAAGAGTAAATTAAACATTGAACAAATCTGAAATACGATAGAGAATAAATAAAACTTTAATCTCACCATAGATAAATATACATTCATTTTTAATTATTTGTATCAAATTAGAAACTCAAGCCTACAATTACATGTCTGGTTATTCCTAGAATAAGAACACTTCTCGTAGCTACCATTGATCTCTTTTACATGTACAAAAAATCCAGCAGAACTTACATAATCATGTGTGGTCAAAGACATCTGGAACTAACAAATCTCAAGGTTTGCTGCATGTCCGGTTACATTCCACCTGCCAAGAATTGTATACATAATGCTACAGAAAATTACCTCTGAAACTTAATATCAAGGTTGTCTTCCATGAAGCTGTAGCTGTTGTATCAGGCACACATCATTAGGAGAAGAAGAGTGTTCTCATCGACCAATTTGCAGGAGCACTGGGACCACGCGTGCAGAACACAGTACAGCCACTCCCCATGAGGCTTCGCTCGATGTTGACCGACAGGAACGCTCCTTTTGATGCTCTCACCGGCCGCTGGTACTCTTGGGAGCTGGCGTGCACAAGAGAGAGATCATGAGCGGAGGGGAATATAATTGAAGAAGGAATTGGCAGAAGGCTCACCTTAGCAACATCTGCATCAGATTTGCTCGCCATCGCACGCTGCCCCAACCTCGCAAGCAGCGCCGTTGGTGTTGACAACCGCCCCTGGCCGTTGTGCTTGAACCACTTCCAAATCTCCGGTCGCTGGAGCAGGACCGGTGGCAGCGCGTCACGCCCCAATGCCCTCTCGTGCAGTGCGGGGACGACCGACACTCCTCCAATCGGGGAGGCGAGCAACGTGAGAAAAAAAGGAGAGGCATGGAATCCATAGAGAGGGGGAGGAGGAGACCTATTACCTACCGTACGCTCTGCCTCGGACGTGAGGACGAAAACGATGGAGACGCCATGGAATCCGTCTTTGGCGGCTTGTTCCCCTGCGCTGAAAATGGCGGCGCTGCCACTTCTCCCCTGCCTAGTCACGAATGGAGTAGTGGAGGAGGAGATCCTCGCCAGCCCTAGGCGCGACGGGGCAGAGCAGGGATGGGCGAGCCCCCAGCGGCCATGGGAGAGAGGTGTGCGGGAATGGGAGGGGGCAGGAGAAAATCGCGAGGAGGAAGCTCGTGAGCGGATTGGGGCGTCAGCGGCTAGGGTTTTCCTCTGTGGATGCTCGTTTTATACTGGCGCGGTAAAAAAATGGGCGGCTGAGATTCGCTGAAGGTAAAATCAAGGGTCAGTTAAATCTAATTTACCTAGCTGCTCCATGGGGGTGCCTCTATTATACCTTTAGATACTTGATGATAATTAGCTAGCTACCACGTGCAAAGAGCATATTAGTCTGTATTTTTTCTTTCAAAACACAGGTACATATATAGCACGAGTACAAGTACAATCAAATAGATGAGCGAGTACAGTCGCATACACGAGCAAGTACAGCCACACACACGAGCGAGTACGAGTACAAACCAGACACACGAGCGAGTACAGTGACGCACACAGACGAGCGAGTACAGTCGCGCACGGGCGAGTACAGTCGTGCACACGAGCGAGTACATGTACAGAAGTACAGTCGCACACACGAGCAGATACAAACGCACATACGAGCAGGTACAGTCGTGAACACGAGCAAGTACATGTACAGAAGTACAGTGGCGCACACGAGCAGGTACAGTCGCGCGTAAGTACAGGTCGCCTCTCACACAGGCAGTACAGTTAGCGAGTAAAGGGAAAAATTGCACCAAATACACTAAAACAGAAGTACTTATCAGTTAAAACACGAGTACAGTTAGGTACACACCACAGGTACCATCATAATAAAGTACGAAAAAAAAGTATCTCCAAACCTATCAACATGAGATCTAGTTTTGAAGATCTCGACGCGAGGATCTCAAAAGTGAAAACGGTTCGCAATTTGGACTTACGGTTCTCAAGATATTTCATTTTGAAAAAACGAATCTAGAAGAAAAAGGGAAAAACTGACACAACCCAGTCTTCTCTCTCCTCCCCCATCCCCACCTTGCTTCCCCTTGCGACACGTGGCGAGCAGGGAGACCACTTCCCAGGAATTTTCTGGCACCACAGCGCGCCACTTGTCGCGCGCGGAGCAAGTTGTCTTCCCTTCGCGAAGGTCGGCCTTTTTCTAAAGTTTTCGGGGCTCGACGCATTCTGGCTCTATTTCGCCGTGAACTTCGCGTCCCGTTACAGCATCAAGCACTAGCTGTGCAGGGAGGCCGGTGGAAGAGTACATCCAAATTTCGATTTCTGATGTTGGCCTGCACAAGGGAGTTCGTGAGGGTTTTAGCGTCAGGCTGGCTAATGAGCAGCTGGAGTCTTCGGAGAATGACACGCTGGGCTCCCCTTGCATGTCCTATATGAGCCCAAATAGCAACATGCAGCTGGTCCCGCGTAGGACCCAGGGTGGTCCAGTTCTCGAGGAGGTCGTGTCAGGGAGAGACAGAGAGGATACCTCGGATGAGTCAGCTTTACAGCAGGAGAGACTTGCGCTATGCCGCATCAAGACGTTCTGCTCCTCGATTCTCAAGAAGCTGGCGCCGTTGTTACTACGCGAAGTGGAGAGCTCGTCCAGACTGTGTGCTGATGTGCAACCTTTCACACCCAGGCGTCTGACTAGGAGTGGAGCGATGGCGGTACAGGAGAGGGGAAGGAGAGCATCAAAGGCCTCAGCGGCAGAGACGGTGTTACTCAAGGCTCTGGGGATCTGCCCCGAGGAGTTGTCTGTGGATGAGGAGCATCTCGCTAGCTTCAACGAGATCTTCGAATCGCCGCTTGGTGACCGGCACGTGAGGGTCATGGCGTCCATCTTTGGCAAGATGGTACCCCAGAGTTTTGAGCAGCAGGAGAGCTGTAGAGTAGCGGTAGCAGCGCATTAGGCGACCGAGGGATTGGAGTTTGTACCAGTAGCTCTTTATGGATTGTAATCTAGAGATGTTGTTCTGGAACGTTCGAGGTACGAACTTATCTTTGTGTATGGTTTCTAATAAGTCCCAAGCCTTATCAATTCCATACTTAGTAAAAGATCCATCAGTAAGCAAATCTAAAAGATCTCTATTTTCCAAACTAACTCCTGCATAAAAAGTATGTATGATTAACCAAGGTGGTAAATCATGATGGGGACAGTTTCTAAGAATTTCCCTGAATCTTGAGTAGCTTTCATACAACCCTTCCCGCGGTAGAATCTTAAAGTTTGTAATCATCCGCCTTGCTCCTAGGGACCTGGTTTCTAGAAAGAATGTCTGAAGGAATTTAGTAGACAATATTCTCCATTCAAAAAAATGTGAAATAGGATAATCATTATACCAAGTCCGAGCTTTATCAGTAAGAGTTTGTCCAAAGAGTTTAAATTTAACCTCATCTTCTGAATATATATTTAAATTGAAAGTTGCACAAACATCTTCAAAATATTCAATGTGCCCATACGGATCTTCAGTGTCATCTCCTGCAAACATCTTGGATTGCAGTAAGTAATAGTGTGGGATGAATGGCATACCCTCTGGGATTGATGAGTACGTCTGACTTAATAAAAGCGTCCATGGGAGGGCCAGAGCTCTTTACAGCTTGGAGCTGTATCTCGCGTTGGTAATCATCCATGATTTTTCACATGTAACTTAAAAACAACTAAAGTAGAATGATAAATAAATTAGCAACTAAAAGTAAAGACAAGCGGTGAGCTCCCCGGCAATGGTGCCAGAAAATAGCTTGATGACTGCAAGAACACAGATCAGTTGTACCTAGTTTTGAAATAAGAGTATCAAACCACGAGGAGCTACTAGTAATGACCTTGATACCCGTTGTTACTATTTATCTAAAATTACTGAAAGTTATCTCAAATCTAAAGCGAAGTGTTTAAATTGAAAAAGTTTTGTAATGTGTTTTTGCAGAGTAAATAATTAAAACTGAAGAATGTAAATGCAACTAGAGATTGTGTTTCAACTGCAATAAGACTAAAATGTTCTCAGGGGTTGTTGGTTTCATCACTAGTATTAACTGAAGACACAAACTAGATAACCCATATCTTTGTTCTCGTTGAATGTGGGAAAAACTCGAAGTTGGAATATGTATCTCATAAGATATCCCTGAATAACCACTGTAATGACCTTCAGCAAGCCACCTATTGATCCATCATAATTAAGGGGTTACTCCCGTGGTTATTTGTTAAGCGTTGCGGGTCCCTTCTTATCCCCTTCTTCCATACAATAGTGCATCGCCACGGGATGTCACTTCCAGCCATATGAACTAGAGAACTTCCAAAGGTAGTTCCCTCATGTGACCCTTAGGCAAATATTACATTGTCGACATCATGCAACATGCATCATAAGAGAAAACTAACATACAATCATAGTGCAAAGGTATACAATCATCTTAGTTCATATAATAGTACCACTAGGGTTTCTCCATCTCCCCCAAGAACGGGATGAACTACTCACACATGGAGACAATCAAGAACATCATCATAAACTTGCACATGGAAAAGGATAACGGTATGAATCCAAGTATGATCCCACAATGGTAATGGAGATTACAATCTAATGGAATGGAGATGGTGATTCGTTGTGGATGATGATGAAGGTGATGATGCCTTGTCCTCCAATGATCCGGGTAGCAACGTGGATGATGTCCCTTCTTGATCTTCCTTCAAATCTCTTCTGGGGCGCTGTTCTGGTGTTTCTGCCCGCGTATCAACTCTGATCTCAGATCCGTCTACGGGAGGTGAAAGTATTTGACGAGGCGGTGCCTCCGGTGGGTGGTACAGGAGGGCTTGGCCCGTACCGATGCCCGTTAAACTCCCTGGAAGCTGTCCCCGTGTTGTCCTTTCGCCCAGACGCAGTATTAAGTGCAAAAATGATTTCTAACACATCAAAATGCCAGAAAATGAGAGTTTTCATTGATATTTCATTATTATTTTAGGATCCTTTGTAGACAAGCATAAAAGGGCGCGGTAGCGCGGTGAAATACGAAAATCCTAACACTACTTCATGATAACTTGATGAAAAAAAACATGCTAAAAATGCACTCATCATGGGGAAAGGATGCTTGCTACAACACTCTGTACTTGGAGTCCCAACGAGTTGGTACACAGAGAGTTGTTGTCATCACTGGCTCCAAGTTAGGTAGCTTCAGAGTGTTGCCCTCCTGTTCTCAAATTTTTGATCAAGTACATTCGAGAAATCTCTCACTCTCCTTCTTTCTGTCCATTGATTATACTTCTCCAGAGATTTTCCACATTCCAACTCAACGTGATCATAATAATCTAGGTCACTCCACAACCTTTTTAGGCATACTCCACTACTGTCCTCTCTCCTTGACTGACATGCTGTAACTCCTTCTATATTCTGCAAGCAAGCATCTCAGTGCCAACTCCTGAGAAGGTGCCTTTCAAGAGCCTCCAAATTTCTGAAGCATCCTTAACTCTCTCAACTTGTTTTCCTATTTGAGGTTACAAAACTTAATAACCAGGCATTGACGAGTGCATTTGTCATATTCCACCTTTGTTGTCGTGCTGAACAAACACATGCCATGGGTAGGCTTAAGTTGGGGCCAAGGTTTACCCAGGTTCAGGGCCCACATGTGGATGTAAAACCCCTACTCATGCTTGTCTGAGCTGTATAGATGATTGAGGTGGAAACCCTACAACAATGACGATCCTCGAGCTATGTAGCGAGAGGTAGAATATGAGCTCTTAGCGCAAAGGGGAGAATGAGAGAGTCTGGGATCGTCCCGTGCAAGGGAGTCCTGCCTCTCGTTATATAGTGGGGAGGCAGGTTACAAGGGTGAAACCCAAGCATGGGATAAAGCCACATATTGTGTATCTAAGTCTACTCCTGCTCTTGATAGGAAAGCCTCCATCTTGTCTCAAGTACGCTAGTGAGATGACTTGGCCTTCTGCCACCATGCCGCTGACCACTGTACCTCTCGTCAGCGGCATGGTTAGCCCTGCTGTTGGATTGCAGCGGTTGTCTTCGTCATGATGATATTCTCCGGTACTTCGTTCGTGATTGTAGAGAAATGACCTAAGCGTGGAATTTGTGGGTAGGCATATTACCGTTGGACCTATGCCGGACCCCTATTCAGGTTCCATCAAAGTATGTCGGATCTTCATCCTTCGATACTCTTGGCATGGTTCGGTGTATCTTGACCTTACCGGCTTAAAGTATGTCGGTACCTCCATTCCGGCATGGCTATGCCAGTATTCTGGATTACCCAAGTGGGTTGACCTTTAATCCGGTCAACGTCATATTAAGCGATAAACACGGTTATCCGTCTTACCCATGTAAGCCGGTAATTAATCATATAACTAGGCCATTTAACCACTCTCGTGACCTACCGGGGGTCATCCCCCCGACTACCTTTGCCCCTCCATTGAATTCGCTTTAGCGGGCTTCTCAATTGTACCTAAGATGTAACCCTCAAGCTTCCTCGAAATCAAGATGGTTTCCGCGTGCTCTGCCCAACTTGCATAAGTCTCGGATCCCTCTAGATTCACATGAGGTAGTTGCAGAGGATGTACATCTTCCTTGACCTCTAGTTTCTCCTTGTTTACTAATAGCATCAGATAGAGGTCAGTACCTTTCGCCCATTGCCTACAGGACAACCGCTAGCTCTGTTGCCGTCACAGTTTCTAGAGTGCTAGTCTTGTCGCCCATCTTTCATCACCACTGTTCAGCGTAACAAGAGCCTCACGCCGTCGTCAATCACCACCCAATTCTTCACACGACTAAGACCCCAATGCACAACTGCAACTCTGTCTTCTTCTCAAATCTTAGCCTCCCCAAGCAACCAGGGGCACCTGACCATGATTGGAGAGGCACAATTTGGACTCCTGGACCTGTAGCTTCTCCAATCCCTTGAGCCGGTTGACTCCTAGAGAAGCCACAACCGCCGCCCACACCGCCGTCTTTTCCCACAGCGCCCCAGATCCTTCAATCCTTCCTGCCGTCAGACAGCGCCGCCGCATGCTCTAATACCATGTCGACGGCAAGGCTCACATTTTCTAGTTCTAGGTTGGACAGGAAAGAAGTGGAAGACACGAGATATTTTTCTGGCAACTTCATCTCCATTCCATTCTTCTGTACTAGGCTTATACATGTTACAACATTTTTTACTTTAACCCCTCTACTATGGAAATATGTAACACAACTCCAACACTAATTAACTGTATGTGGTCAGTGAGTGAAATAAGCCAACTTCAACAATGGGGCCGGACTGAAGTGAATAACAATGCTGGTAGTCCGGGGCCGGCGATTCAGATGGATGGATTTACGGCTAGGATAACACGTGAATATGGTGCCAAGCCTTCTATTCTTTCCCTCGTTTAATTGGGGTAAAGATCTCGTATGCAGCTATGCTATTTGTTCTAAGTTTGCAACACATCGTGGATAAGAAAAAAAGTATTAGCAACAGGTTTTCCCGATTGGCGTTATCCATCTCCATTGCAGAACGTAAGCGGAGCGAGCTGCGAAACTGAAAAGTATACTATATACGTGTGCGTAACATTGTGGAAGTGTGGCCATTAAGGTCAATAACGGTATTGGTCGATACTTCCAGACGAAAAAAGGTTTGAGGCAAGGGTTCCCTTTCTCCAATGTTATTTAACATTGTGGTGGATATGCTTGCTATTATAATTAAGCGTGCGAAAGTTGATGGTCAGATTGAAGGGGTGATGGCGTGTAACTCACACGTTCGTTGGGAACCCCAAGAGGAAGGTATGATGCGCACAGTAGCAAGTTTTCCCTCAGAAAGAAACCAAGGTTTAATCGAACCAGAGGAGCCAAGAAGCACGTTGAAGGTTGATGGTGGCGAAATGTGATGCGGCAACAACAGGGATTCCGGCGCCAACGTGGAACCCGCACAACACAACCCAAGTACTTTGCCCCAACGAAACAGTGAGGTTGTCAATCTCACCGGCTTGCTGTAACAAAGGATTAAGCGTATCGAGTGGAAGATGATTGTTTGCAAGAAAATAGTAAAGAACAATTGCAGTAGATTGTATGCGATGTAAAGAATAGGACCGGGGTCCACAGTTCACTATAGGTGTCTCTCCCATAAGATAAAAGCATGTTGGGTGAACAAATTACAGTCGGGCAATTGACAAATAGAGAAGAGCATAACAATGCATATACATGATATGATAAATATAGTGAGATTTAATCCGGCATTACGACAAAGTACATAGACCGCCATCCAACCGCATCTATGCCTAAAAAGTCCACCTTCAGGTTATCATCCGAACCCCATTCGTATTAAGTTGCAAAGCAAGACAATTGCATTAAGTATGGTGCGTAATGTAATCAACAACTACATCCTTAGACATAGCATCAATGTTTTATCCCTAGTGGCAACAACACATCACAACCTTAGAACCTACTGTCACGATCCCAGGTGTCAATGAAGGCATGAACCCACTATCGAGCATAAATACTCCCTCTTGGAGTTAAGAGCAAAAACTTGGCCAGAGCCTCTACTAATAACGGAGAGCATGCAAGATCATAAACAACACATAATCAATAGATTGATAATCACCATAACATAGTATTCTCTATCCATCGGATCCCGACAAACACAACATATAGTATTACAGATAGATGATCTTGATCATGTTAGGCAGCTCACAAGATCCAACAATGAAGCACAATTAGAGAAGACGACCATCTAGCTACCGCTATGGACCCATGGTCCAGGGGTGAACTACTCACTCATCACTCCGAGGCGATCATGGCGATGAAGAGTCCTCCGGGAGATGAATCCCTCCGGCAGGGTGCCGGAGGCGATCTCCTGAATCCCCGAGATGGGATTCGCGGCGGCGGCGTCTCTGGAAGGTTTTCCGATCGTGGCTCTCGGACTGCCTTGGACGGAGGCTATAGGCGAAAGGGCAGGTCAAGAGGCGGCACGAGGGGCCCAGGGACAGGTGGCGCCAGGGCTCGGCCGCGCGTCCTATCACCTGGCCACCTCGTGGCCCCACTTCGACTCCCCTTCGGTCTTCCGGAAGCTTCGTGCAAAAATAGGACCCTGGGCGGTGATTTCGTCCAATTCGAGAATATTTCCTTACTAGGATTTCTGAAACCAAAAACAGCAGAAAACAACAACTCTTCGGCATCTTGTTAATAGGTTAGTTCCAAAATGCGTAAATACGACATATAATGTGCATAAAACATGTAGGTATCATCAATAAAGTAGCATGGAACATAAGAAATTATCGATACGTTGGAGACGTATCACATCCCCAAGCTTAGTTGCTCGTCCCGAGCAGGTAAAACGATAACAAAGATAATTTCTGAAGTGACATGCCATCATAATCTTGGTCATACTATTTGTAAATATATGTAATGAATGCAGCGATCAAAACAATGGTAATGACATGAGTAAACAAGTGAATCATATAGCAAAGACTTTTCATGAATAGTACTTCAAGACAAGCATCAATAAGTCTTGCATAAGAGTTAACTCATAAAGCAATAAATCAAAGTAAAGGTGTTGAAGCAACACAAAGGAAGATTAAGTTTCAGCGGTTGCTTTCAACTTATAACATGTATATCTCATGGATATTGTCAACATAAAGTAATATAACAAGTGCAATATGCAAGTATGTAGGAATCAATGCACAGTTCACACAAGTGTTTGCTTCTTAAGGTGGAGGGAGATAGGTGAACTGACTCAACAATAATAGTAAAAGAATGGTCCTTCAAAGAGGAAAGCATCGATTGCTGTATTTGTGCTAGAGCTTTTATTTTGAAAACATGAAACAATTTTGTCAACGGTAGTAATAAAGCATATGAGTTATGTAAATTATATCTAACAAGTTGCAAGCCTCATGCATAGTATACTAATAGTGCCCGCACCTTGTCCTACTTAGCTTGGACTACCGGATCTTTGCAATGCCATGTTTCAACCAAGTGTCACAAAGGGGTACCTCTATGCCGCCTGTACAAAGGTCTAAGGAGAATGCTCGCATTTTGGATTTCTCGCTTTTGATTATTCTCAACTTAGACATCCATACCGGGACAACATGGACAACAGATAATGGACTCCTCTTAAATGCATAAGCATGTAGCAACAATTATTATTCTCATATGAGATTGAGGATATATGTCCAAAACTGAAACTTCAACCATGATTCATGGCTTTAGTTAGCGGCCCAATGTTCTTCTCTAACAATTTGCATGCTCCAATCATTAAGGTGATAGATCCTTCAGACAAGACGGACATGCATAGCAACTCACATGATATTCAACAATAGTTGATGGCGTTCCCCAGAAGCATGGTTATCGCACAACAAGCAACTTAATAAAAGATAAAGTGCATAAGTACATATTCAATACTACGATAGTTTTTAAGGCTATTTTGTCCCTGATACGTCTCCAACGTATCGATAATTTCTTATGTTCCATGCCACTTTATTGATGATACCTACATGTTTTATGCACATTTTATGTCGTATTTACGCATTTTATGGATCTAACCTATTAACAAGATGCCGAAGTGCCAGTTCCTGTTGTTTTTGGTTTCAGAAATCCTAGTAACGAAATATTCTCGGAATTGGACGAAATCAACGCCCAGGGTTCCTATTTTGCCCGGAAGCATCCAACACCCGAGAGCCGAGAGGGGGCCCCGGGGCCCAGATGACATGGTGGCGCGGCCCAGGCCCTGGCCGCGCACCCTATGGTCTCGTCGCCTCGTTGACCCTCCCGCGCCGCCGCCTATATAAAGCCCTGCATCGAAAACCCTTAAGGAGGAAGCCACGATACGCGAAACCTTCCAAGCCGCCGTCATCGCGAAGCCAAGATCTGGGGACAGGAGTCTCTCGTTCCGGCACCCTGCCGGAGCGGGGAAGTGCCCCGGAAGGCTTCTCCATCGACACCGCTGCCATCTTCACCGCCATCTTCATCACCGCTGCTCCCATGAGGAGGGAGTAGTTCTTCATCGAGGCTCGGGCTGTACCGGTAGCTATGTGGTTCATCTCTCTCCTATGTACTTCAATACAATAATCTCATGAGCTGCCTTATGATTGAGATTCATATGATGATGCTTGTAATCTAGATGTCATTATGCTAGTCAAGTGGGTTTTACTTATGTGATCTCCGGAGACTCCTTGTCCCACGTGTGTAAAGGTGACAGTGTGTGCACCGTGTGGGTCTCTTAGGCTATATTTCACGAAGTACTTATTCACTGTTGAAGAGCGTAGTGAAGTGCTTATTTATATCTCTTTATGATTGCAATGTGCATCGTATCACAATTTATCTATGTGCTACTCTAGTGATGTGTTATTAAGTAGTTTTATTCCTCCTGCATGTGTGCAAAGGTGAGAGTGCGTGCACCGTGTTAGTACTTGGTTTATGCTATGATCATGATCTCTTGTAGATTGCGAAGTTAACTATTGCTATGATAATATTGATGTGATCTATTCCTCCTACATATGCATGAAGGTGACAGTGTGCATGCTATGCTAGTACTTGGTTTAGTCTTTTGATCTATCTTACACTTAAGGTTACTTAAACATGAGCATTATTGTGGAGCTTGTTAACTCCGGCATTGAGGGTTCGTGTAATCCTACGCAATGTGTTCATCATCCAACAAGAGTGTAGAGTATGCATTTATCTATTCTGTTATGTGATCAATGTTGAGAGTGTCCACTAGTGAAAGTATAATCCCTAGGCCTTGTTCCTAAATACTGCTGAGTTACTACTGCTTGTTTACTGTTTTACTGTGTTACTACTGCTGTAATACTACCACCATCAACTACACGCCAGCAAGCTATTTTCTGGCATCGTTGCTACTGCTTATATATATTCATACCACCTGTATTTCACTATCTCTTCGCCGAACTAGTGCACCTATTTGGTGTGTTGGGGACACAAGAGACTTCTTGCTTTGTGGTTGCAGGGTTGCATGAGAGGGATATCTTTGACCTCTTCCTCCCTGAGTTCGATAAACCTTGGGTGATCCACTTAAGGGAAAACTTGCTGCTGTTCTACAAACCTCTGCACTTGGAGGCCCAACACTGTCTACAGGAAAGGAGGGGGAACGTAGACATCAAGCTATTTTCTGGCGCCGTTGCCGGGGAGGAAAGGTAAAAGGTACTCACACTCCGGATCTCGGCTACTAAGCTATTTTCCGGCGCCGTTGTAAGTACTCGAAGCTATTTCCTTTGGACTCTGCAATTGCGACATTTGGTTTCTTGTTTACACTAGTTAGGCATAATGGAAAACAACAAAAATATGAGAGATCTTTATGAACTTTATCTTGAATTAGGACATGATGTGTTTGAAGAGAGAATTAAGAAACCCATGGAACTTTATATGCATGCTAATGGGAATGTTATTACTATGAATGCTTTGAACACCATTGTTGCTAATGCTATGGAAAATTCTAAGCTTGGGGAAGCTGGCTTTGATGAGCATGATATTTTTAGTCCCCCAAGCATTGAGGAGAAAATTTACTTTGATGATACTTTGCCTCCCATTTATGATGATTATAATGATAGTAGCCTTTTGTTACCACCTGTTATGGAGGATAAATTTGATTATGATTACAATATACCTCCTATATTTGATAGCTACTTTGTTGAATTTGCTCCCACTACAACTAATAAAATTGATTATGCTTATGTTGGGAGTAGTAATTATTTTATGCATGAGACTCATGATAAGAATGCTTTATGTGATAGTTATATTGTTGAGTTTGCTCATGATGCTACTGAAAGTTATTATGAGAGAGGAAAATATGGTTGTAGAAATTTTCATGTTACTAAAACACCTCTCTATGTGCTGAAATTTTTGAAGCTACACTTGTTTTATCTTCCTATGCTTGTTACTTTGCTCTTCATGAACTTGTTTATTTACAAGATTCCTATGCATAGGAAGCATGTTAGACTTAAATGTGTTTTGAATTTGCCTCTTGATGCTCTCTTTTGCTTCAAATACTATTTCTTATGAGAGCATTATCATTAAAACTGCTGAGCCCATCTTAATGGCTATAAAGAAAGAACTTCTTGGGAGATAACCCATGTGTTATTTTGCTACAGTACTTTGTTTTATATTTGTGTCTTGGAAGTTGTTTACTACTGTAGCAACCTCTCCTTATCTTAGTTTTGTGTTTTGTTGTGCCAAGTAAAGTTTCTATGTCAAAGTTGATGTTATATTTGGGATTGCTGCGCAGAAACAGCATTGCTGTCTGTCACGAATCTGGGCACAGTTCTCTGTAGAAAATTCGAAAAAATCTGCCAATTTACGAGCGTGATCCTCAGATATGTACGCAACTTTCATTAGTTTTGAGTTTTTCCATTTGAGCAAGTCTGGTGCCATCTTTAAATTCGTCTTTACGGACTGTTCTGTTTTTGACAGATTCTGCCTTTTATTTCGCATTGCCGCTTTTGCTAAGTTGAATGAGTTTCTTTGTTCCATTAACTTTCAGAAGTTTTGTGCAATGTCCAGAAGTGTTAAGAATGTTTGTGTCACCTCTGAACATGTGAATTTTTGATTATGCACTAACCCTCTAATGAGTTTGCTTGAAGTTTGGTGTGAAGGAAGTTTTCAAGGGTCAATAGAAGAGGGTGATATAATGTGATCGAGAAGAGTGAAAGGTCTAAGCTTGGGGATGCCCCGGTGGTTCATCCCTGCATATTTTAAGAAGACTCAAGCATCTAAGCTTGGGGATGCCCAAGGCATCCCCTTCTTCATCGACAACTTATCAGGTTTCTTCTAGTGAAACTATATTTTTATTCGGTCACATCCTATGTATTTTACTTGGAGCGTCTGTGTGCTTTTATTTTTGTTTTGTTATCTTAGTTCTCTGAATAAGTTCATCCTTGTGTGGGAGAGACACACGCTCCGCTGGTTCGTATGAACACATGTGTTCTTAGCTCATAATATTCATGGCGAAGTTTCCTCTTCGTTAAATTGTTATATGGTTGGAATTGGAAAATGCTACATGTAGTATTTGGTAAAATGTCTTGGATAATGTGATGCTTGGCAATTGTTGTGCTCATGTTTAAGCTCTTGCATCATATACTTTGCACCTATTAGTGAAGAAATACATAGAGCATGCTAAAATTTGGTTTGCATAATTGGTTTCTCTAAGGTCTAGATAATTTCTAGTATTGAGTTTGAACAACAAGGAAGACGGTGTAGAGTCTTATAATGTTTATAATATGTCTTTTATGTGAGTTTTGCTGCACCGGTTCATCCTTGAGTTTGCTTCAAATAACCTTGCTAGCCTAAACCTTGTATCGAGAGGGAATACTTCTCATGCATCCAAATACTTGAGCCAATATTCATGCCATTTGTGTCCACCATACCTACCTACTACATGGTATTTCTCTGCCATTCCAAAGTAAATTGCTTGAGTGCTACCTTTAAACAATTCAAAAGTTATTACCTCTTATTTGTGTCAATGTTTTATAGCTCATGAGGAAGTATGTGGTGTTTATCTTTCAATCTTGTTGGGCAACTTTCACCAATGGACTAGTGGCTTCATCCGCTTATCCAATAATTTTGCAAAAAGAGCTGGCAATGGGATTCCCAGTCCCAAATTAATTAACAAAAATAGACACTCCTCCATGGTATGTGATTGTTGGACGGCACCCGAAGGATTCGGTTAGCCATGGCTTGAGAAAGCAAAGGTGGGGAGGAGTGTCATCATAATAAAACTAAAATAAAAAGGCACTCCTTCATGGTATGAGATTGTTGGCAGGCACCCGAGGATTCGGTTAGCCATGGTTTGTGAAAGAAAGGTTGGAAGGAGTGCCACCCAAAAACAAAATAAAATGGGAGCCGCTCTTTGAAGGTTTGCCTGGCAAGGGGGTTAGAGTACCCGCTACCATTCGTTGACAACAACAAACACCTCTCAAAACTTTACTTTTATACTCTCTTGATGTTTTCAAAATAAAAGCTCTAGCACAAATACAGCAATCGATGCTTTCCTCTTTGAAGGACCATTCTTTTACTTTTATTGTTGAGTCAGTTTACCTATCTCCCTCCACCTTAAGAAGCAAACACTTGTGTGAACTGTGCATTGATTCTTACATACTTGCTTATTGCATTTGTTATATTACTCTATGTTGACAATTATCCATAAGATATACATGTTACAAGTTGAAAGCAACCGCTGAAACTTAATCTTCCATTGTGTTGCTTCAATGTCTATACTTTAAATTATTGCTTTATGAGTTAACTCTTATGCAAGACTTATTGATGCTTGTCTTGAAGTACTATTCATGAAAAGTCTTTGCTTTATGATTCAGTTGTTTACTCATGTCATTACCTTTGCTTTGATCGCTGCATTCATTACATATGCTTACAATAGTATGATCAAGGTTATGATGGCATGTCACTTAAGAAATTATCTTTGTTATCGTTTTACCTGCTCGGGACGAGCAGAACTAAGCTTGGGGATGCTGATCGTCTCCAACGTATCGATAATTTCTTATGTTCCATGCCACTTTATTGATGATACCTACATGTTTTATGCACATTTTATGTCGTATTTACGCATTTTATGGATCTAACCTATTAACAAGATGCCGAAGTGCCAGTTCCTGTTTTCTGCTGTTTTTGGTTTCAGAAATCCTAGTAACGAAATATTCTCGGAATTGGACGAAATCAACGCCCAGGTTCCTATTTTGCCGGAAGCATCCAGAACACCCGAGAGCGGCCCTGGTGGGCCCAGATGACATGGTGGCGCGGCCCAGGCCCTGGCCGCGCCACCCTATGGTCTCGTCGCCTCGTTGACCCTCCTGCGCCGCCGCCTATATAAAGCCCCTGCATCGAAAACCCTTAAGAGGAAGCCACGATACGCGAAACCTTCCGAGCCGCCGTCATCGCGAAGCCAAGATCGGGGACAGGAGTCTCTGTTCCGGCACCCTGCCGGAGCGGGGAAGTGCCCCCGGAAGGCTTCTCCATCGACACCGCTGCCATCTTCACCGCCATCTTCATCACCGCTGCTCCATGAGGAGGGAGTAGTTCTTCATCGAGGCTCGGGGCTGTACCGGTAGCTATGTGGTTCATCTCTCTCCTATGTACTTCAATACAATAATCTCATGAGCTGCCTTACATGATTGAGATTCATATGATGATGCTTGTAATCTAGATGTCATTATGCTAGTCAAGTGGGTTTTACTTATGTGATCTCCGGAGACTCCTTGTCCCACGTGTGTAAAGGTGACAGTGTGTGCACCGTGTGGGTCTCTTAGGCTATATTTCACGTACTTATTCACTGTTGAAGAGCGTAGTGAAGTGCTTATTTATATCTCTTTATGATTGCAATGTGCATCGTATCACAATTTATCTATGTGCTACTCTAGTGATGTGTTATTAAAGTAGTTTTATTCCTCCTGCATGTGTGCAAAGGTGACAGTGCGTGCACCGTGTTAGTACTTGGTTTATGCTATGATCATGATCTCTTGTAGATTGCGAAGTTAACTATTGCTATGATAATATTGATGTGATCTATTCCTCCTACATATGCATGAAGGTGACAGTGTGCATGCTATGCTAGTACTTGGTTTAGTCTTTTGATCTATCTTACACTTAAGGTTACTTAAACATGAGCATTATTGTGGAGCTTGTTAACTCCGGCATTGAGGGTTCGTGTAATCCTACGCAATGTTGAAGGTTGATGGTGGCGAAATGTGATGCGGCGCAACAACAGGGATTCCGGCGCCAACGTGGAACTGCACAACACAACCAAGTACTTTGCCCCAACGAAACAGTGAGGTTGTCAATCTCACCGGCTTGCTGTAACAAAGGATTAAGCGTATCGAGGGAAGATGATTGTTTGCAAGAAAATAGTAAAGAACAATTGCAGTAGATTGTATGCGATGTAAAGAATAGGACCGGGGTCCACAGTTCACTATAGGTGTCTCTCCCATAAGATAAATGCATGTTGGGTGAACAAATTACAGTCGGGCAATTGACAAATAGAGAAGAGCATAACAATGCATATACATGATATGATAAATATAGTGAGATTTAATCCGGGCATTACGACAAAGTACATAGACCGCCATCCAACTGCATCTATGCCTAAAAAGTCCACCTTCAGGTTATCATCCGAACCCCATTCAGTATTAAGTTGCAAAGCAACAGACAATTGCATTAAGTATGGTGCGTAATGTAATCAACAACTACATCCTTAGACATAGCATCAATGTTTTATCCCTAGTGGCAACAGCACATCACAACCTTAGAACCTACTGTCACGATCCCAGGTGTCAATGAAGGCATGAACCCACTATCGAGCATAAATACTCCCTCTTGGAGTTAAGAGCAAAAACTTGGCCAGAGCCTCTACTAATAACGGAGAGCATGCAAGATCATAAACAACACATAATCAATAGATTGATAATCACCATAACATAGTATTCTCTATCCATCGGATCCCGACAAACACAACATATAGTATTACATATAGATGATCTTGATCATGTTAGGCAGCTCACAAGATCCAACAATGAAGCACAATTAGGAGAAGACGACCATCTAGCTACTGCTATGGACCCATGGTCCAGGGGTGAACTACTCACTCATCACTCCGGAGGCGATCATGGCGATGAAGAGTCCTCCGGGAGATGAATCCCCTCTCCGGCAGGGTGCCGGAGGCAATCTCCTGAATCCCCCGAGATGGGATTCGCGGCGGCGGCGTCTCTGGAAGGTTTCCGTATCGTGGCTCACCGGGGTTTTCGCGACGGAGGCTATAAGTAGGCGAAAGGGCAGGTCAAGAGGCGGCACGAGGCCCGACACCACAGGGGCGCGGCCAGGGCCGGGCCGCGCCGCCCTATCACCTGGCCACCTCGTGGCCCCACTTCGACTCCCCTTCGGTCTTCTGGAAGCTTCGTGCAAAAATAGGACCCTGGGCGGTGATTTCGTCCAATTCCGAGAATATTTCCTTACTAGGATTTCTGAAACCAAAAACAGCAGAAAACAGCAACTGGCTCTTCGGCATCTTGTTAATAGGTTAGTTCCAGAAAATGCGTAAATACGACATATAATGTGCATAAAACATGTAGGTATCATCAATAAAGTAGCATGGAACATAAGAAATTATCGATACGTTGGAGACGTATCAAGGGGTAATATCTCATCTTGTGGATGGTGGATTATCTATCCTTCAATATGCCGATGACACAATTATTTTTATGAAACACGACTTGGAAAAGCTCGAAATATGAAGTTAATTCTAACGACATTCGAGCAATGTCTGGTCTCAAAATCAATTTCCATAAAAACGAATTGTTCTTTTTCGGTGAGGCCAATGACGATGCCAACCTATATGCCGACTTGTTCGGTTGTGGTCTATGATCCTTTCCGATCAACTACCTAGGTATCCCGATTCATTATCGGAGACTGACGTTGGATGTAACATCCCAATTTTTCATCAATAAAGAAATAAGGAGAAGAGAATTTCAAATACTCAATTTTTGCAACAAACAAAAACTTTTATTACACATATAGTGCTACATATAGTTTCATGCATAGTGTGTGCATTTTGTGTGCAATTGCCATGATGAGTGTATTGGTGTTGATCAATTGTCCTTAAACCCTAAAACCATGATCATATCATCTCAATTTGAGAGAAACACAAGAAATGCAAAAATAGCCATAAACCCTCACATACACATTAAGCCAATATTTCAAATCCTCAACAAAGGTCACCATAGCTTGATCTATTGCTTGTAAAACCTTTGTATATCAAAAACAAACACAAATGCATCAAAGAAACCAGAATCAAATCCAAGAAAATTGCAAAACTAACATACATATGATAATGGTCAAATTGGCCAATTATAAAATGTTGCCCACTTTACACCCCTGGTTTGAAAGATTTCTAAACTAAACCACTCCAATTCTTTCACCTCATCCAAAATCATGTCAAGATGAGTAACTTTGATGTTGACCCCAAGGGTTGACTCTGCTTAGGTTGACTTGGGTAAATAAAACAAAATGGTATATGAGAGTAAAGTGAAGATGAGCACTTTTTGGAAACCTTGCAAACCAGCACTAAAATGACTACCACCACCATCATTAGATCACATTATTTATATCAATGAACTACACCAAAAAGAATTCCAAATTTCCAACATTTTTCTCTTGCGGCCATTCTGTCGAGCACTTGGCAGGCACAAAACAGATTTGATCAAAACCTTGCATTGTCCAACAGTCCAAGACCTAAACCAGTGGTGAATCTTGTTGATCATTGCACCTCTTGTACCCCTGCATCATTGCCAGTACTTGCCCGTGCTGTTTGAAGAGTGGAAAAACCCTAAACTACACCATGCCATGTCGATGCCGGCCACCATGCTCTCTCTCTCTCTGCTCGCTGATACGTCTCAAACGTATCTATAATTTCTTATGTTCCATGCTACTTTTATGACAATACTTGAATGTTTTATACATACTTTACAGCATTATTATACATTTTCCGGCACTAACCTATTAACAAGATGCCGAAGCGCCAGTTGCTGTTTTCTGCTGTTTTTGGTTTCAGAAATCCTAGTAAGAAAATATTCTCGGAATTGGACGAAATCAACGCCTAGGGTCCTATTTTTACACGAAGCTTCCAGAAGACCGAAGGGGAAAGGAAGTGGGGCCACGAGGCGGCCAGACAACAGGGCGGCGCGGCCCAGGCCCTGACCGCGCCGGCCTGTGGTCCGGGCCCCTCGCGTCGCCCCCTGACCTACCCTTCCGCCTACAAATAGCCTTCGTCGAAAACCCCCGTACCGAGAGCCACGATACGGAAAACCTTCGAGAGACGCCGCCGCGAATCCCATCTCGGGGATTCAGGAGATCGCCTCCGGCACCCTGCCGGAGAGGGGAATCATCACCGGAGGGGCTCTACATCATCATGCCCGCCTCCGGATTGATGCGTGAGTAGTTCATCCTTGGACTATGGGTCCATAGCAGTAGCTAGATGGTTGTCTTCTCCGCATGTGCTATCATTGTTTAGATCTTGTGAGCTTCCTAACATGATCAAGATCATCTATTTGTAATGCTACATGTTGTGTTTGGCGGGATCCGATGAATATAGAATATTATGTCAAGTTGATTATCAATCTATCATATATGTGTTTTTTATGTTCTTGCATGCTCTCCGTTGCTAGTAGAGGCTCTGGCCAAGTTGATACTTGTAACTCCAAGAGGGAGTAATTATGCTCGATAGTGGGTTCATGCCTCCATTGAATCTGGGATCGTGACAATAGGTTCTAAGGTTGTGGATGTGCTGTTGCTACTAGGGATAAAACATTAATGCTTTATCTAAGGATATTTGTGTTGATTACATTATGCACCATACTTAATGCAATTATCTGTTGTTTGCAACTTAATACTGGAAGGGGTTCGGATGATAACCTGAAGGTGGATTATTTAGACATAGATGCATGCTGGATAGCGGTCTATGTACTTTGTCGTAATGCCCTGATAAATCACATAGTAATCATCGTTGGTATGTATTGAATCTTTATTTGTCAATTGCCCACCTGTAATTTGTTCACCCAGCATGTTAGTTATCTTATTGGAGAGACACCACTAGTGAAGTGGACCCCGGTCCATTCTTTTACATCTGAATACATTCTACTGTTCTTACTGTTCTTTGCAAACAAACACCATCTTCCACTTGATACGCTTAATCCTTTGTTTTCAGCAAGCCGGTGAGATTGACAACCTCACTGTTACGTTGGGGCAAAGTACTTTGATTGTGTTGTGCAGGTTCCACGTTGGCGCCGGTTGGTGTTGCGCCACACTACATTCCTCCACCAACAACCTTCACGTGCTTCTTGGCTCCTACTGGTTCGATAACCTTGGTTTCTTTCTGAGGGAAAACTTGCTGCTGTGCGCATCACACCTTCCTCTTGGGGTTCCCAACGGACGTGTACATCTACGCGCATCAAGCTCTTTTTCTGGCGCCGTTGCCGGGAGATCAAGACACGCTGCAAGGGGAGTATCCACTTCCAATCTCTTTACTTTGTTTTTGTCTTGCTTTACTTTATTTTATTTATTGTCTTGTTTGCTTCATATTAAAAACACAAAAAAATTATTTACTTTACTTATTGTCTTATTTACTAGCTCTATATCAAAAACACAAAAAAATTAGTTACTTGCATTTACTTTATTTACTTTTGTTTATTTCATCATGCCTCATCCTAAGTTTACCTTGAAAGACATACCGGTAGGACGGGGGTCTATAATTGGAAGAGATAATATAGAAAAAAATTTCACTCATGTTAGTACAGCTGAAGATTTTGAAGATAGACATTTGGTAGAACTTGCTCCTACTTATGAAATAGCTGTTGCCTCTTTAGTACACATGTTGGAAACTAAATTTGTTAATCTCAACCCTATAATTCAGCATATGTTTCTTACACTCTCTGATATGGAGGAAGGAGAAAAGAAAGATTTTTTCTTAGAAACCCTTCTTAAAGAATTTGGTGGTGTAGCAAGAGAGGCTAGAAAAGTCTTTATTAAATATAAGATGCTTGGTTCTTACACCAACTTTGCTAGTACCCTTGAAAAGATGGACATTGATAGGATAAGGTACACTAATAATGTTAATGATGGAGGGGATATTAAGACATCAATACCTTGCAAGCTCGTAGGAATGTTGAGGCACTAGAAAAGAATTATGATTGGATTGTTCCTGAAAATTTGTTTGATGAGAATAGCAAGCCTAAGAATAATGAAAAAGGAGCCTCTGAAACTTACATAGATAAGATAACATGCATTGTGGAGGAAACTCCCAACACCCCTGGTAATAATGCAGATGCTTCTTCTCTGGATGTTACTTCATTTGCACTTTCTGCGTCTAGCTGAAAGGCGTTAAAGAAAAGCACTTCTTGGGAGATAACCCATGTTTTATTTTATTTACTGTATTGTTGAGTCTTGGAAGTTGTTTACTACTGTAGCAACCTCTCCTTATCATGTTTTTGTGCCAAGTAAAGTTTCTATGTTAAAGTTGATGATAGATTTGGATCGCTGCGCAGAAACATCATTGCTGTCTGTCACGAATTCTCGCAGAGCTCTCTGTAAAAAATCGAAAAAATCTGCAAATTTACGAGCGTGATCCTCATATATGTACGCAACTTTCATTAGTTTTGTGTTTTTTCCATTTGAGCAAGTTAAGTGCCCCTGCCAGATTCGTCTTTACGGACTGTTCTGTTTTTGACAGATTCTCACTACAAGAAAAGTTCTGATAGACAACGTCTCAAAATCGTCCGCTAAGGGGTATTTTTCGTCGCCTATGGGCCTAACCCGACGATATGGGTTCTGTTGTGGAAACTGCGTCAGGCAAAGTCCTACGACGATTTTTTTCGGTCCGTCGCGCTTGGGCGCCCTTCCGCCACGGAAAATCGGACCGTTGCGCATGTGTTTTCGGGAGCCCGTTGACTCCTGACGTCATGCAAACTGACACGTGCGACGCCGTTAACGGCGATTAACGGCGTTAACCGGCTGAAACCCCGTGGTAGATGGTAGGCCCACACGAGGCCTGCCACGTCTTAAGCGGGCCGGGCCAGATGACATAGTTTGACCGGTCAACTATATAGCTGGGCTGGTCCATTAGTTACGTGGGCCGGGCCTAACCTCTAAGGTTGGGTCAAAACTTAAATGGGCCGGCCCATTTAACATGTGGGGTCCACCTTACAGCAACTGGGCCGGCCCAAGAAGCAAGTGGGCCGGGCCAAAATACAGGTGGGTCCCACTTTCCAGTTAAAGGGCCGGCCCATTTAGTGTGTGGGGTCCACCATATAGCAAGTGGGCCGGCCAAAAACACAGGTGGGTCCCACTTTCCTGTTAAAGGGTCGGCCCATTTAGTATGTGGGGTCCCCCATATAGCAAGTAGGCCGGCCCAACAAGATAGTGGGCCGGGCCAAAAACACAGGTGGGTCCCACTTTCCTGTTAAAGGGCCGGCCCATTTGATGTGTGGGGTCCACCATATAAGTGGGCGGCCCAACAAAAAGTGGACCGGGCCAAAAACACAGGTGGGTCCCACTTTCCAGTTAAAAGGCCGGCCCATTTAGTATGTGGGGTCCACCATATAGCAAGGGGCCGGCCCAACAAGATAGTGGGCCGGGCCAAAACACAGGTGGGTCCCACCTTCCTGTTAAAGGGCCGGCCCATTTGCCATGTGGGACCACCATATAGCAAATGGGCTGGCCCAACAAGATAGTGGGCCGGCCCAATAAGCATGTGGAGCCCACTATCGTGTAACCGGGCCGGCCTACTAAAGAAGTGGGCCGGCCCAAAATGAAAGTGGGTCCCACACTACTGTAAGTGGGCCGGCCCAATCTGTTGTAGGGCCCTACTTGTTTGACTAGTCAACTTGCATTAAATTTCATGAGCCTAAAATCTGATATCAATGATACACACAATTACATACACAAATAAAACAAGTAGGAAAATTACAAGGCAATTAATGTGCCCAAATAAAAAAATTACATAGAATCATTGAGGACTTCTATTAGCATCATCAATAACACGTTGACATTTGGCAATCGCCTTGATTGAATCTTGTGTACTCTTTGTCAACATATCAGCTACAGATCTTAAAGCAGCAATACCATGTCTTTTATAAAGTACAGCCTTGAGATATTTACTGTTTGATGAAAGAAATGGTCTAGGTTGACGGCTATGAGAAGATGCATCAGAAGAAAGATCAGAACTTTTTGTGGGCCTCACTTCTAATGAAGATTGCTTCATCACAACTGCATTCTGATAATAATGCAAAAAGAGTTAAACGATGAACTATGCAAACATTTATTATGCAATGTAGATATAAGATAATAACAAGTTGCATAAATGAGACAATGTATGGAACTTGTACTAAGCACAAACTTACATCATAATGTTGCACAGGGTCGCTACAGATCCTTTTTTGGCGACTATCTTCTAATGATGACTGCTTCATTAAAACTGCATTCTGGTAACATTGCAAACATAGTTACAACAATTAACTATTCAAACATGTATTACGCAATGTAGAGATCAGATAACAGCATGTAGCAGAAATAAGCACAAGATAAGATAAGATGCATGTACTAAGCACATACTGGCTCGCTGCAGGTCCTTCTCTTGCGTGCACTAGTCGTGGTCAACATGCCTGTCATTTTAGGTTCAGCCATCAAGTGAAATGCTAATCCTCCTGCTCCATTGTCCTTAATCTGTGTTTAGATATCACATTTAAGACCAAGTCAGCTGGTTTCAAATAACAAAAAACTTGAGCTGCCAAATGAATAAGCCAATATTTACCAGATATCAGATTAAAACCAACTAGATGTTGCTTTGCATGAGATACGAATTTCAGACATTCAGATTTAGAGTAGGGTAATGCCAAGGTTTTCCACATAAAGTAAACTGGCATTAAGAATGACCAAATGTCAGGTTCAAATCACCTTCGAAGTTTCTCCAAGACAAGCATATCAAATAGGCAGAAACATAGTAAAGCATGAATGGCATTGCTATGGCAGGGTTCCAAGTGTTAATCTCTTGCATAAGGAACAATGCATATAGGTTATAGATAATAACGGAAGTAAACTGCCAAAATTACCAACCAAGAACTCAGATTCCAACCTTCCCTAGCGTCCCCGCTGTTAATGTTGGATGTTCTAATAAGTGGTTCGCATGATCAATCCCTAGGAAAAATAACATTGACAAGTCAGTCTACGATAATACAAAGACCAGACATGCACGCAGCAATAACTATATAAGCTAAAGACGAGGTATAAGAGCAAGCAGATTGGAAATGCACATAGCATGATTATAAAAGCAGTGTGAGAATAGCAGACACGAGAAAACAGCTAGCGGCTAGCGGTGAGCTAATGACGTGGTATAAGAACAAGCAGATTGGAAATGCCCATAGCATGACTATAAAAGCAGTGCGACAATAGCATGCAGTACAAAAACAGTTGGCAGCAAATGAATGGGTATAAGGCTATAAATATGTGGATGCACACAGGTGTCAGTAGAATGAACAGGATGGTAGCGACCGGATAATGCTTTTGTACTGTACAATATTTAAACAAACTTCATGCGAAGCAACACATCAAGAAAGTTAACGGCATATGAGATCTGCAAATAACTACACAAAACATGGCTAAAGAAACACCGCGATCTAACGGGCCAGCGTACTAACCAAGCTGCGGCGGGGTGGACGGGGGCGGCAACTTGCATTCCAGCGGCGGCGAACGCGGGAGACGATGAATCGACCCTGTTTCAGTAGAAGCGGGCGTTAGTGAAGCAGATCTGGTTGGCTGGCAAGGGATTCGGTGAAGTTGATACAGCCGCTGCGGCGAGGTAGTCGGTGGCGAGGTCGGCGGTGAAGCAGATCCGTCGGTGGCGAGGTCGGCGGTGAAGCAGATCCGTCGGTGGCGAGGTCGGCGGTGAAGCAGATCCGTCGGTGACGAGGGCGGCGGGGGAGCGGATCAGGTGGGTGGACAGCCAACACGATCAAGGCTACGCTGTGGAGGAGTATGCCGGCGGCGAAGCAGATCTAGTACTGTAGAGAGTCAGAGCTTTGGCGTGTGAGAGTATTTTTGAGCTAATGGGGCGAATGGTTGGTGGGTGGGTGTGGGCCTGTGGGGAGGGTTCGGGATCTAGGCAAGATATTTCATTGTTACCGAATGAGCCCTCCATGGTCGGTGGGTTGTAGCTTCCGGACCAGGGTTAAAAGGGTAAAACTGGTCACGGGATTTTCGAATGGATGCGGCGGGATGATTTGGCGCGCGGCCGAAATTTTCAGTTTCAAGCTACGAGCAGAACGACAAAAATAATGTTCTTCCCCAGGGAGCTCTCATTTCTTCCTCTTCTCTTTCTCTCTCGAGTCTCTCCCACTCCCCCGGCTCCTCTCCCCCTTCTCTCCGGCGGCCTCGCCGGCCGGAGACGAGGCCGACTTCTCTCTGTATATTGTACACCCTCCGAACTAAATTAATTGATTCAACTTTCCTTAGACGTGTATGTATCTAGAGTAAAAACATGTGTGGATACATCCATATTTAGATAAGCAAAGTTGAGTCAGCTAATTTGGATCCGAGGGAGTTAGTGTTGTTGTAAGCTTAGATCCAGTGTTTCCCATGAGCAGAATGGCGCAATGGAGTCGGGGATCTCGTCATCGGCTTCAGATCTGGCCTATGGTGAATCTGGCGGATCTTGCCGGCCAAACCCCGATCTGGTGCCATCAATGTGATGGCGCTAACGGTGAGGCTTGCTTTGGTCAGTGCTTCAGATCTGGCCAATGGGGAAGTCAAGCTGCTAAAGTTCACAAGCTCGGGGCATACGACGGCGTCATCCGTCTTGCCCGTGCACATCTTGGCCTTTCAGCGGCCCTTCTCAGAGCCAATATGCCGTTGCTGAGGCCCTTCTTCTCCTTCGTCCTGGCGACTACCGGCGACACCGTCCCAAGTGGTGCGTCCCCGGCGACGGAGTTGCTGGAAAGGATGCGGAGCAGAGATCTGATGTGCGGTCGAGAAGGACTCGATTGATTTTCTTCTATATGTTTTGGGGTCCTTTTTGTAAAGTTGCAGGTTCTATTAGTTATTGTCTAGTACTTTTGGTCCTCTATGTAATTTTTTGGACTAGTTTCCATTGGCACTGATAAACTTGAATTTTGACAAGTTCACGGGGAAAAAAATTCCTTTGCACATATGGCCTATCATGTATAAACATTCTTGAGATTTAAACTATATGTAATGTGCCATGCATTAACCCTAAACCATATATATGTAACTAACCCTAGCTGATCAAACCCTACTTAATTAAAACAAATAACCCTAAACTATACGCATGCACTTTATGCGCAAGGCGCGGGTGCCTCTAATAATGTGTGTGCGCACTCGATCGATGATCCCTAAACCTTATACAACCCTGAAACCCTAATCCCTAATCCCTAAACCCTAAACACCCTAAACACTAAACCCTATACCCTAAACCCTAACCCTAACCCTAAACCCTAATTAAACCCTATATAGGCCAACGACACTTAATTGTTCATGCAGGCCAGGGGTGCCTCGCGGTCCTCTAATTAAATTAAATGTGCCATGCATTAACCCTAAACCATATATATGTAACTAACCATAGCTAATCAACCCTACTTAATGAAAACACATAACCCTAAACTATACTAGCTATAACCCGATCTAATAAAAACATGCTCTATATATAGCAGCTAGCTAGCAAACCGTAGATTAACACCAATTAATATATACATGGCCTATATCGATCATGTTGTATAACATATCCCTGAGATTCATTAATTAATTATATAATTATCATGATAAATTAATTAACTTTAATTTTGACAAGTTCTCTCGAATGAAAACACATTTGATTAAGTTGCCTCATAATATATATATAATTAGTGTGCATGCATGGCCTACAATGCATTCGTGCATATATTTTAATGTATATTTGAACATATTCTTGGGGATTTCAATCTCTCTCTCGATCATCTATATATCGTTGGTGGCCCAAAAAACACACATATATACGCATGCACTTTATGCGTAAAGGCGCGGGTGCCTCTAATAATGTGTGTGCGCACTCGATCGATGATCCCTAAACCTTAAACAACCCTAAAACCCTAAATCCCTAATCCCTAAACCCTAAACCCTAAACACCCTAAACACTAAACCCTAAACCCTAGACCCTAAACCCTAACCCTAACCCTAACCCTCTACCCTAGGTAACCCTAAACCCTAATTAAACCCTATGTATAGGCCAACGACACTTAATTGTGCATCGAGCAGCCCAGGGGTGCCTCGCGGTCCTCTAATTAAATTAAATGCGCCATGCATTAACCCTAAACCATATATATGTAACTAACCCTAGCTAATCAACCCTACTTAATTAAAACACATAACCCTAAACTATACTAGATATAACCCGATCTAATAAAAACATGCTCTATATATATATAGCAGCTAGCTAGCAAACCGTAGATTAACACCAATTAAAATATACATGGCCTATATCGATCATGTTGTATAACATATCCCTGAGATTCATTAATTAATTATATAATTATCGTGATAAATTAATTAACTTGAATTTTGACAAGTTCTCTCGAATGAAAACACATTTGATTAAGTTGCCTCATAATATATATATATAATTAGTGTGCATGCATGGCCTACAATGCATTCGTGCATATATTTTAATGTATATTTGAACATATTCTTGGGGATTTCAATCTCTCTCTCTCTCGATCATCTATATATCGTTGGTGGCCCAAAAAACACACATATACGCATGCACTTTATGCGTAAAGGCGCGGGTGCCTCTAATAATGTGTGTGCGCACTCGATCGATGATCCCTAAACCTTAAACAACCCTAAAACCTTAAATCCCTAATCCCTAAACCCTAAACACCCTAAACACTAAACCCTAAACCCTAGACCCTAAACCATAACCCTAACCCTAACCCTAACCCTAACCCTAACCCTAAACCCTAGCTAACCCTAAACCCTAATTAAACCCTATGTATAGGCCAACGACACTTAATTGTGCATCGAGCAGGCCAGGGGTGCCTCGCGGTCCTCTAATTAAATTAAATGTGCCATGCATTAACCCTAAACCATATATATGTAACTAACCCTAGCTAATCAACCCTACTTAATTAAAACACATAACCCTAAACTATACTAGCTAGCTATAACCCGATCTAATAAAAACATGCTCTATATATAGCAGCTAGCTAGCAAACCGTAGATTAACACCAATTAAAATATACATGGCCTATATCGATCATGTTGTATAACATATCCCTGAGATTCATTAATTAATTATATAATTATCGTGATAAATTAATTAACTTTAATTTTGACAAGTTCTCTCGAATGAAAACACATTTGATTAAGTTGCCTCATAATATATATATATAATTAGTGTGCATGCATGGCCTACAATGCATTCGTGCATATATTTTAATGTATATTTGAACATATTCTTGGGGATTTCAATCTCTCTCTCGATCATCTATATATCGTTGGTGGCCCAAAAAACACACATATATACGCATGCACTTTATGCGTAAAGGCGCGGGTGCCTCTAATAATGTGTGTGCGCACTCGATCGATGATCCCTAAACCTTAAACAACCCTAAAACCCTAAATCCCTAATCCCTAATCCCTAAACCCTAAACACCCTAAACACTAAACCCTAGACCCTAGACCCTAAACCCTAACCCTAACCCTCTACCCTAGCTAACCCTAAACCCTAATTAAACCCTATGTATAGGCCAACGACACTTAATTGTGCATCGAGCAGCCCAGGGGTGCCTCGCGGTCCTCTAATTAAATTAAATGCGCCATGCATTAACCCTAAACCATATATATGTAACTAACCCTAGCTAATCAACCCTACTTAATTAAAACACATAACCCTAAACTATACTAGATATAACCCGATCTAATAAAAACATGCTCTATATATATATAGCAGCTAGCTAGCAAACCATAGATTAACACCAATTAAAATATACATGGCCTATATCGATCATGTTGTATAACATATCCCTGAGATTCATTAATTAATTATATAATTATCGTGATAAATTAATTAACTTGAATTTTGACAAGTTCTCTCGAATGAAAACACATTTGATTAAGTTGCCTCATAATATATATATAATTAGTGTGCATGCATGGCCTACAATGCATTCGTGCATATATTTTAATGTATATTTGAACATATTCTTGGGGATTTCAATCTCTCTCTCTCTCGATCATCTATATATCGTTGGTGGCCCAAAAAACACACATATATACGCATGCACTTTATGCGTAAAGGCGCGGGTGCCTCTAATAATGTGTGTGCGCACTCGATCGATGATCCCTAAACCTTAAACAACCCCTAAAACCTTAAATCCCTAATCCCTAAACCCTAAACACCCTAAACACTAAACCCTAAACCCTAGACCCTAAACCCTAACCCTAACCCTAACCCTAACCCTAACCCTAAACCCTAGCTAACCCTAAACCCTAATTAAACCCTATGTATAGGCCAACGACACTTAATTGTGCATCGAGCAGGCCAGGGGTGCCTCGCGGTCCTCTAATTAAATTAAATGTGCCATGCATTAACCCTAAACCATATATATGTAACTAACCCTAGCTAATCAACCCTACTTAATTAAAACACATAACCCTAAACTATACTAGCTAGCTATAACCCGATCTAATAAAAACATGCTCTATATATAGCAGCTAGCTAGCAAACCGTAGATTAACACCAATTAAAATATACATGGCCTATATCGATCATGTTGTATAACATATCCCTGAGATTTATTAATTAATTATATAATTATCATGATAAATTAATTAACTTGAATTGACAACACTACAAGAAAAGTTGCCATGGCCGACGAAGTTGAAGTCGCGCCGTGGTTGCTGGTGTACCATGGCCGACGATTTTGGTCCCTCCGTGGTGCATGTCAAAACTTTTTTTTCTCGTTTTTGAGGCCACCTAGCCCGACGAAAGCGGCCAAAACGTGGCGTATGGTGGCCCGGGACGTGGTGCATCTCGAAATCTCGGGTTCGCCGGCCGAGTCAACGCAAATCCGCACCGCCGAGGGATGTAGGGCCCAGATGGCAGCCTCTCTGGCATTGTTTTTTTCTAGATCGCGCCATCTCGTTCAACGTTCTCCGATCGAGCCGTTTACGATGCAGGATCATGGGTCCCGCATGTCATCCTCTATGAACCAAAATTCTTTCTATTCTTGGATTTTTTTGACCCCCTGATTTCTGGCTACTTCCTTTTTCTTTTGATCCCTTGCCGCCTTGGAAACGTTGAGACCGCTGCTGCTAAATGGGACCCGCATGTCATCCTCTATGTGCAATCAACTTTCTTTTCTTGGAGTTTTTTTTGGCACCTCAAATTTGGTCACTTGCCTTTTTCTTTCGATCCCCTGCCGCCTCTCAAACGGTGATACCGCTGCTGCTAAATGGGACCCGCATGTCATCCTCTATGTACTATAAAACTTTCTTTTCTTGAATTATTTTTGGCACCTCATATTTGGTCACTTACCTTTTTCTTTCGATCCCCTGCCGCCTCTCAAACGGTGATACCGCTGCTGCTAAATGGGACCCGCATGTCATCCTCTATGTACTATAAAACTTTCTTTTCTTGGATTTTTTGGCACCTCATATTTGGTCACTTGACTTTTTCTTTCGATCACCTGCTGCCTCTCAAACAGTGATACCGCTGCTGCTAAATGGGACCCGCATGTCATCCTCTATGTACTATAAAACTTTCTTTTCTTGGATTTTTTTTGGCACCTCATATTTGGTCACTTGACTTTTTCTTTCGATCCCCTGCTGCCTCTCAAACAGTGATACCGCTGCTGCTAAATGGGACCCGCATGTCATCCACTATGTACTTAAAACTTTCTTTTCTTGGATTTTTTGGCACCTCATATTTGGAAACTTGACTTTTTCTTTCGATCCCCTGCTGCCTCTCAAACAGTGATACCGCTGCTGCTAAATGGGACCCGCATGTCATCCTCTATGTACTATAAAACTTTCATTTTTTGGATTATTTTTGGCACCTCATATTTGGTCACTTGACTTTTTCTTTCGATCCCCTGCCGCCTCTCAAACGGTGAGACCGCTGCTGCTAAATGGGACCCGCATGTCATCCTCTATGAGCAATCAACTTTCTTTTCTTGGAGTTTTTTTGGCACCTCATATTTGGTAACTTGACTTTTTCTTTCGATCTCATGCCACGTTTGAAACGTTGAGGTACCTGCTGGCTCATGGACCCGCATGTCATCCTCTGTGTGCTATAAAAGTTTCCTTTGTTGGATTTTTTTCACCCTCTGATTTTTGGCTTGCCTTTTTCTTTTGATCCCCTGCCCCCTTTGAAACGTTGAGTAAGCTGTTGGTTCAAGGGACCCGCATGTCATCCTCTATGTCCATCAACTTTCTTTTCTTGGATTTTTTTCACCCCCTAATTACTAGCTACTTTCTTTTTCTTTTGATCTCAAGCCGCATTACAAACATTGAGACCGCTGCTGCAAAATGGGACCCACATGTCATCCTCTATGTACAATAAATCTTGGATTATTTTTGGCTCCTGATATTTGGTCACTTGCCTTTTTCTTTCGATCTCATGCCGCCTTTGAAACGTTGAGTAAGCTGCTGGCTCATGGGTCCCGCATGTCATCCTCTACGAACAATAAAAGTTTCCTTTCTTGGAGTTATTTTTTACCCCTAATCTGGCTATTTGCCTTTTTCTTTTGATCCCCTGCCCCCGTTGAAACGATGAGGACGCTGTTGGCAGGTCGGTCCCACATGTCATCCTCTATGAACAATAAAAGTTTCCTTTGGTGGATTTATTTTTGACCCCTAATTAATTTCTGGCTATTTCCTTTATTTTTCTTTTGATCCCCTGCCGCCTTGGAATTGTTGAGAATGCTGCTGCCTCATTTTTCTTTTGGTCCTGTGCCGCCTTGGAAACGTTGAGACCGCTGCTACAAAATGGGACCCGCATGTCATCCTCTATGTACAATAAAGTTTCTTTTCTTGGATTATTTTTGGCTCCTGATATTATGTCACTTGCCTTTTTCTTTCGATCTCATGCCGACTTTGAAACGTTGAGGATGCTGCTGCCTCATGGGTCCCGCATGTCATCCTCTCAGAACGATAAATGTTTTCTTTTCTTGTATTTTTACCAACTGATTTTTGGCTTTTTTTATTTTCGATCCCCTGCCGCCTTTGAAACGTTGACTCCGCTGCTGGCTCATGGGTCCCCGATGTCAGCCTCCCCGTACAAGAAACATGTGATATTTTATTTTGCAGACAATAAACGTTGTATTTCGCTCTGAGCTATTGCAAACGGATAAATTAAATCTTTATATCTACATAAACAAACTTATATGTTGAATCTCCTTGTTTTTTGTTTTTGCGAAGCATAGGACTTTCCTGTTTTTTTTTTTGAGAAAAATCCGACCTTTCCTGTTTTGGAGTGGGCTGAAATTGTACGAGTCAAAAGGCCCAGCAGTATAGTTCGAAGGCCCAGATGTCCAGATACAGCCCAATTGAAATCTTTCTTTTCTTGGATTTTTTTCACACCCTGATTTCTGGCTACTTCATTTTTCTTTCGGTCCTGTGCCGCCTTGGAAGCGTTGAGACCGCTGCTACAAAATGGGACCCGCATGTCATCCTCTATGTACAATAAAGTTTCTTTTCTTGGATTATTTTTGGCTCCTGATATTATGTCACTTGACTTTTTCTTTCAATCTCATGCCGACTTTGAAACGTTGAGGAAGCTGCTGGCTCATGGGTCCCGCATGTCATCCTCTATGAACAATAAAAGTTTTCTTTGTTGGATTTATTTTTTTCCCTAATTTCTGGCTATTTGTCTTTTTCTTTTGATCCCCTGCCCCCTTTGAAACGATGACGACGCAGCTGGCAAGTCGGTCCCACATGTCATCCTCTATGAACAATAAAAGTTTCCTTTGATGGATTTATTTTTGACCCTAATTAATTTCTGGCTATTTCCTTTTTTATTTTGATCCCCTGCCGCCTTGAAATAGTTGAGGATGCTGCTGCCTCATGGGTCCCGCATGTCATCCTCTCAGAAAGGTAAATGTTTCTTTTCTTGAATTTGTTTACCAACTGATTTTTGGCTTATTTTTTCTTTCGATCTCCTGCCACCTTTAAAACGTTGACGACGCTGCTGGCTCATGGGTCCCCAATGTCAGCCTCCCCATACTGCAAATCCTCTTTCTGCAAAGGTTGTATTTCTAGATAGATAAGGTGGATTCGAATCTGCCATGGTTCAGGCAGCTCAGGTAAGCCTTCTTGCACTAATTAATGGAAGTAGTGTATCGCAAGGTCAAGACATGTGGCTCGGTGTAATGAATCTATATGAATCATGTTGTGGGTTCAATCTGATAGTTCTCTAACAGGTCAGCCAAAATAGAAATTAAGTTTTTTTCTAAAAGGGAAATGCAAATTAAGATGAACACAAACATTAGTTATCATAATAGCTGATCATACATACATACTTGCTAAGAGCAAAAGCTTGCCAGAGTTTTACCACCCATACAATTAATTAGCAGTTCAGATAAGATAACCTTATATAAGTATAACTACAAATGCATTTGCTAAGGGCTCATGGGACAACAGAACTAGACAACCGCGAACTTTATGACCAGCATGTCACAGCGGCATCGAAAGATCTTGACCTTCAACTTTGATCCAATGCGAAGTTTGGCACCGTCAATGAACTTTTTCCACCTGGAAGTAACAGCCAAGCGGCCATCTGTGGGACTGACAGAGTACCGTCCCTCCACGGTGAGACCTTCACTCTCCATGACGAGGGATATCTTGCCCCTTCGGCCAGCATTGAGATCCTTGGAGATACTTTTAGGCAATTTCTGATTCAAAGCAAGAGATACCACCAAAAATTAGTCAATGGCACCAATGCACTGAACCATGTGAGACTTTGAGCAGAGAAGACATCAAGATAAGAGCAGTTATGCTGTCATATACTCACGAACATAGCCTTCAGATGCGTCCTGGTCACCACACGGGTGGCCACAGCAATGAGCTGAGACCTCGGTGATCTGGCTGGGGCAGGTGCATGAGCCTGGGCTGGTACACGAGCTGGTGCTGATGCAGGAGACTGCTGGGCAGGTGCAGTAAACGGTGCCTCTAGAGGAACCGGTGCTGATGCAGGAGACTGTTGGGCAGGTGCAGTAAACGGTGCAGCTAGAGGAACCAGTGCTGATGCAGGAGCCTGCTGGGCATGTGTAGTATATGGGGCCTCTACAGGAACCAATGCTGATGTAGGGGACTGCTGGGTAGATGCAGTAAACGGAGCTGGTACAGGAACCGGTGCTGATGCAGGAGAGTGGGAAGCCGGTGCCGGTGCTGGTGTGGTTGCCCTTTGTGACATCCGCTCCTGTTCCGTCAGGGGATCTGCAGCTTTGATCATGTTAAACCCAGCAAGCTAGAACAGAGGGAATGGTTTAGAACAACTGCTCAGAATGCAGTTATCAAAAGATATGAGTAGAAAAAAGTTACATATTATATATTTGGAAGTGTCTCCAACTCTGTAAGCAGTTACGTATATCTGCCCGTTTGAGTTTCTGATCCTCAGCTCGTCGCCCTTCTTCAGACCGTAGTCAAAAGCAAACTTTCTCCAATCATGTCCATACAAATATGTGATGGCCTGCGTCTTGTAGACATACACCTCATAGACCGTGTAGGTGTTCATCAATTTGCCATTGCCATGCATAGTGAAAGATCCTTCATGCGGACACATCTGGTTAATCATTGGACGAAGTTCACAAGGTACAGTCTGCATGTGAAAATTGATACAAATGTAAGAAGCAGGAAGACTAAAAACAAGACTTTACTATATGCCAATTCATGCTAAACCACTGAGAATACATACCTGTAACTCTGTGAAGGAGCTACTAGAAAGGTAGATAGAGCCATAGGAGGTGTTATATGCGGGGTATGTACATGGGCCCGCCATATTCCCGCAAGCTCGGCATCGGGATGGTGAAGGAAACATGGGAGGTACTACTGGTGCGTAGCGCTGAACGTAAGTGGAAGAATTAGGTTGTGTAAAGTGCATAGTTCAGAGCAATGCAAATGTTGACAAGCAAGTGCATAACACTATGTTACAAACTGAACAGTGAAAAATTAGTGTATGATGAATATAAGCATGCTAATTTGGTGTTTCCGAATTCCAAAAAGCATTAGACAGAGCCGGTGATAATATCAGACATAAATCATGGCATGTATATGTGGCTTAAGAAAATATACCCGAACCCTTGGATGGTTACGGCCCGGCTGATCCTTGGACTTGAGCTTATATAAGCATCCAGAAGGTGGGGCTGACAGTAACTTGGTGGCAGCCTCTGCAGATGCCTCATCAGCAGCAGTTGCAATCCTTTTGACCAATGAAGGCTTAGCAGTTTCAGTCTGCATATAAAAATTGAAGAGCAACAGACATCAGCAGTGATATATAAAATGAATCTATGAGACACTGATGCATATAGTGCTGGATGTAAGTGGAAGAATAGGTGTGTGTGTTTCTGAACTATTGGTAAGCATTAGACAAAGCCGGCAATAAACAGACAAAAATCAAATCATGTATGAGGATTAAGAAAATATACCTGCTTACTGAAAAGGGTACCACCCAGCTGGCCCGTGGCCTTGTGCTTGAGGAGGTTTTCAGAAGATGGTGGCAGCACCATCGTCTTCACAGCAGCCTCATCAGGATCATTTTTTATCCATTTGAGTAGAGGAACAGAAGTTTCATCCTGCATATGAATAGCAACAGAACTCATCATTGATATTTAATAAATCTATGAGATAGACTGATGCAAATAGTGCGGGGTGTAAGTGGAAGAATAGGGTTGTGCATAGAGAACAGTTGACAACAATGCAAATGATTACAAAAGAAGCCAATGGAAATCAACAGTTTATATACTGGATGAGACAGACTGAAAAGTGAAAAATTAGTGTATGATGATTGTAAGCAAACGCAGTGTTTCTGAACTTTTGGTAAGCATTAGACAAAGCCAACAGTAATTAAACAGATAATAATGAAATCATGTATGTGGATTAAGAAAATATACCAGATTCATTAAAAGGTCACCACCCAGCTGGCCCATGGCCTCGTGCTTGTAGAGGTTTTCGGAAGATGGTGCCGGCACCATCGTCCTCACAGCAGCCTCATTAGCCCCATTTTGCATCCACTTGAGTAAAGGCGCAGCAGTTTCAGCCTGCATAAGAATGGGAACAGATCTCAGCAGTGATATTGAATGACTCTGAGACAGACTGATGCATATAGTGCTAGATGTAAGTGGAAGGGTATGGCCGTGTATGGACAACAGTTCACAACAATGCAAGGGTGTGTTCGGTTCTGAAACAGCGTGGAATGGAATGGAATGGTTCCATTTCAGAGGAATGGAATGGTTACATTTTTGTTCGGTTGGGAAAAATGGAGAGCAGAAGAGATCGAGGTTAAACTAACCAATTGTCTCAAAATTGTAATTAACAATTGCAAATGACATTTTAATCTCAAAGTCGTAATTAACAGCGCCTAATGGTGCTCTTTTAATCTAAAAATCGAAATTAACATCATTTTATGTTGGGTTAGGGGAACTGGAGTAGATGAACATTACTGTATGATGATTGTAAGCAAACGAATTTGGTGTTTCTAAACTTTTGGCTTCGAGATCTTATGGGTTTCAACTCTAGCCTACCCCAACTTGTTTGGGACTGAAAGGCTTGGTTGTTGTTGTTGTTGTAAACTTTTGGCAAGCATAGAAAAAACCGACAATAAACAGAGAAAAATCAAGGCATGTTTTGTGGATTAAGAAAATATACCATATTCATTAAAAGATCACCACCCAGCTGGTGCGTGGCCTTGTGCTTGTAGAGGCATTTAGAAGATGGGGGCGGCATCAACATACTGGCAGCCTGATCAGCCGCAGTTTTGATCTTCCTTTTGAGTAAAGGCCCTAAAGTTTCAGTCTGCATATGAATAGCAAAACAAAAGGCAGACCTCAGCAGTGATATTGAATTACTGTATGAGATAGACTGATGCATATAGTGGATGCTCTTAGCCTTTTGCAGCGTGAACACTAGCTATGGACAGACAAAAAAACTAGTTAACTCAGCTTTGTCTAGATATGAATGTACTACCACCATCCAAAAGCTTAAGCCTTATTTATTTTTGAGAAATCAAAACAAGCAAAGTTTGACCAAAATTTTAGAACATTCTATCAACAAATATAATACTGTGTAGATACCGTAGGAAAATATATTTTATTATCTATTTAATGATATTAATTTTGTATTTTGCATGTTACTGATTTTTGGTAAAAGCTTAGTCAAACATGGTATAGTTTGACTTTCTAAAAATAATATAAGCCCAAAGCTTTGGGATGGAGGCAGTAGTATCTAGAGCTAAAACACATCTAGATACATCCGTATCTACAGATAGTTGAGTCAATTAATTTGGATCTGAGGGAGTATCAGATTCAGACTACATCATGGTAAGTTGGTTAAAAAAATTACCCCTGGGCGGTCCCTGCCCAGCTCGGCAGTGGCATTTCGCTTCTTGTGCTGCAGATCGGGCCATGCTCCTGCAGCAGGTGGGGCGCTATTCTCGTTCCCCATAGCCTCAGCACGGAACCTGGAGGTACCAACCTGATACAGAGAATATAGAGCATGGTGTCACAGAGGCTTTACGCACAAACAGCTGAAGACATGTGCTACTTTAAGCATATTCCAGAACAGGAACAGATTGAGGATGCAGAGACCAGAGAGACACTTAAAAGGTAAAGAGTGGATAAGCAAACGGAGTACCTGCTTCGCGGGGCTGGGGACGCAGCTCAGGCTCAGCCAACTGCCCACATGCGTGGTGGCCTTACGCTCCATTGCCCCCACCGCCGAGGTCTTACCTTTCCTGTACAAGCTGACAAAAGATACAGTGAGGATCAGCAGAAACTACAAAGGTTGCAAATGTCGACAAATAAAGGAAGAACACCCCAATCCAAGCAAAGGTAGCCCCCGCCCCCCACCCCCATCAATCACTCCCAGCTCGAGGGTGACCAGAAAGACACCCCTTTGCCCAGAATAGGAAAGAGATGCGCAAGATATCGAGGAGAGGAAAAAAGAACCGATCTCGAGAAAGGAGAGAACATTACTAGTCCTACCTAATCCGCTTGGGCTAGATGCAGCTTGCCCCTCCAAGCTGGATGCCTGGACGGTGGAGGCGAAAGGAGGGGATCGAGCTAGCGGCTTGCATCCGTCGGCAATCGGCACTCGATCGGGAGAGAAGGGGTGCTACATAAAGGGGAGGGGTAACATATTTTATTACACAGTGAACTTACTGATGTGACTAGTCATTACATGTCTCACTGAAACTAGGGCCCATAGTGTGGCACCCCAAATTTACTTGAAGCTGCCCGGCGGGACGCATTGGCGCGTCAAGAAACCCCCGAATTGTAGCGGGGAAATGAAACATTTCACAAAAATTCGAAATTCAAGCACACCGCCACGCGCCAAGCACGCGGCTGTTCCTTCCTCTTCCTCGGTTCCTCCTCCCCTATCCGAAAAAACCCCAAATCCCAAGCTCAAACCAAAAAAAAAACAAAAAACAAATCCCCTGGCCGCCATGCATGTCCTCGTTAACCCGCTGGAGATCGTTCCCGGACGATGCGGACCACCCGCCCTGAGATCCAGAATTCCGTCCACCTCGAGGCACTGCGTGCTGTCTCGCAGCAGCGGCTTGAGGGCGCTGAAGAGGAAGTTCCGCCGGAAAGTGCTCATGGCAACCGTGCAAGCTCACCGGCGTGCTGTATCCCGAGAGGAACTGGTCAAAGCTTTGCTATTCGCCACACAAAAAAAATTGATCTGGTCAAAGCTTCGTCGATGGCTTGCCGCGAGAGGCTTGGAGTCCAGAGTCAATAAACTAGCTGCTCGAGGACTTGGGCGGTTTACACGGATTCATATTAACTGACTCAAGTTTGTTAGTCTAGTTAACAAATGCATCTAGATACATCCATATCTAGACAGAATTGAGTCAATTAATATGAATCAGAGGGGAGTACCTGAAAGTGTTTCATGCTACCAACTAATGCGCTGGCAGGAATCGCTGTAGAAGTAATTGTGCTACTACTCGTACGATGAACTGATTGTGTGGGTGTCGAATTTTGCAACGCGATCATCCACTGAATGCTTAATCTAGCGCCAAAGGCGTACAAATCATAACATACTACAGCACCAGAACATAAGAGTACGAATCATAAAGTAGCTCAACATTTTGCATCAGGGCTGGGTGGTCCTGAGACTACCGGGACGCCCCTGATGATCTCCGGGTGTGCATCCTCTTCAACGCAAAGCTGTGTACTCGGTCCACGGCCTCCTTCTGTAGGCTGGATAATCTCAGGTGCAGGACCTTCGTCTATGAGAGGCTCGTCATCAGTACCATCCACAGGTGCATCAGGGCTGGGTGGTCTTGAGACTACCCGGACGCCCGTGATGATCTCCGGGCGTGCATCCACTTCAACGCAAAGCTGTGTACTCGGTCCACGGCCTCCTTCTGTAGGCTGGATAATCTCAGGTGCAGGACCTTCGTCTATGAAAGGCTCGTCATCAGTACCATCCACAGGTGCATCAAACTGAGATTCATCTTCAAATCTCCCATCAAACTGAGAGACCTCTTTAACTCTATGCTTCTGCAATTAGTACATCAACCGATTAGACAAACATCTAAGGGATGCAACCTGAACAAATGCCGTTTTACATATTTACCTTCTCATCTGGCACAGCACATGTCCCAGAGCTGAAACCCGTTTCCTGAAGCAAGCGCTTTTTCTCTCCTTCCCGTCCATCCATCTGCAACAAGTTAAATTTGAGTACAGAACCTTGCACAGCAATGCAAACTATTGATTGAAACAGCGGCAGCATCAATATAAATAATTAACTACATATGCCAGCACACATACAGTGTGAGCAAGATCTGCTTCTCCTGCTAAAGGATCATTATATGGTTCACCATGCTAAACCCGCCTAACATATGTGCGGTCCATCCCAAAAATGTGTAAATGATCTGCCACTACAGGGTGAGGCCTCTTCTCACCATTCATACATGTGCAGCGCGGGCAATACACGTCCAGGTTGTGACCATCATGAGCTCTAATAAACCCCATAAAGGGTTGAACACCATTTATATATGAAGGGGAACATAAGTGTCCATGCAGTTTCCAAGTTCTGTCCATCTGTTTAATTATGAGATACAGTGGTTGGTGATTAATTTAAGGCGAAGTAGGAAATGTATATCCATCGAGTACAAAACTATACTACATGATTATGCATTTCAGCAATCATGTCGAGTACAAAACAAAAAATGCCCATCGACATTTTAGCAAACAGATCGTGTACAAAACTCTGCCATGGCATTTCAGCAAATTAACGGATCGAGTGCAGAACTGACTCTATATGCCCACGCAAATGAACAAATTGATCGATGACAAATCGAGCGGAAAACTATAAAGTGCCAATTAGTTCGAGCATACTGACGAATTTTTTTAGCAGCATCAAGAAAATATAAATCGTTAGGCTGTCTTGCCCGATACATGATTGAGCTAGAGATAGCAGCCCTACCGTGGATAAGTTGTGTACGGGTGGGTGGGGGGTCATGCGGCCGCGCCGCCGGGGTGATAATTAAGGTCGGTAGGTGGCGTTTAATGGAGTTGCGTGTGTAATTTGCCGTGCACAAGGTTGAGGAATAGGCGGTTCCCTTTGCCGCGCGCACAATTCAAACTATCCCGCCCATGTAGTTTAAATTCGCCATATTTTCGTTAAATCGACATAAAGTCATGTGAGTGGGGGAAAATTAGCAAAGTTGCTTGAAAAATAGTAAAACTCTGGAATTATCCTTTAAATATGCTCTACTTCGTGTGAAAATCGGGGTGTGGAAGCATGTTGAGCTGTTTTATTTGTACTTTCTTCATTAAAACTCCCATTTTATGCACTTTGGATGGAAAGAAATCATTTGTACATAAATTTTGACAACGCCATTTGCAAACACTAATTGTTTACATGCCAAGATGCACCCATCCACCAAATATATATGTGGCAAAAGTTTATCACAATCTAGCAGATATGCATAATTAGTGAGGGACCCCTTTTGATTTTGTGCAATTTCCACTAATTAGGTAGAGATCGAGAAGGGTTAATTAATTAGGCCATGTTAGGGGTTATGTGTTTTAGATTAGGTTGTGTGGATTCAAATACAACTTCTTTATTTGTGTGCTATGATTAATCAAAACTAGATCGATCGACTGCGCACACATTATTAGAGGCGCATGCCTTTGCGCACAAAGTGCATGTGTGTGTTGTTGGCCACCAACGAGAGAGAGAGAGAGAGAGAGAGAGAGAGATAGAGGTAGAGAGAGCTACATACGAGAGAGCGATTGAAATCCCCAAATTAAACACATATATATGCATGGCACATTTAATTTAATTAGAGGACCGCGAGGCACCCCTGGCCTGCTTGATGCATAATTAAGTGTCATTGGCCTATATATAGGGTTTAATTAGGGTTTAGGGTTTAGGGTTAGGAGGTTAGGGTTTAGGGTTTAATGTTTATGGTGTTTAGGGTTTAGGGATTAGGGATTAGGGTTTATTTAGGGTTTAAGGTTTAGGGATCATCGATCGAGTGCGCACACACACATTATTAGAGGCACACGCGCCTTTGCGCATAAAGTGCATGCGTATATGTGTGTGTTTTTTGGCCACCAACGACATATAGATGATCGAGAGAGAGAGATTGAAATCCCCCAAGAATATGTTCAAATATATATTAAAATATATGCACGAATTAATGCATGCATGGTAGGCCATGCATGCACACTAATTATATATATATTATGAGGAAACTTAATCAAATGTGTTTTCATTCGAGAGAACTTGTCAAAATTCAAGTTAATTAATTTATCATCGATAATTATATAATTAATTAATGAATCTCAGGGAGATGTTATACAACATATGATCGATATATAGGCCATGTATATATTAATTGGTTTTAATCTACCGTTTTTGCTAGCTAGCTGCATGCTATATATAGAGCATGTTTTTATTAGATCGGGTTATAGCTAGTATAGTTTAGGGTTATGTGTTTTAATTAACTAGGGTTTGATTAGCTAGGGGTTAGTTATATATATATGGTTTAGGGTTAATGCATGTCACATTTAATTTAACTAGAGGACCGCGAGGCACCCCTGGCCTGCTTGATGCACAATTAAGTGTCGTTGGCCTATATATATAGGGTTTAATTAGGGTTTAGGGTTAGCTAGCTGGGTTTAGGGTTTAGTGTTTTGGGTGTTTAGCTAGGGTCTAGGGTTTAGGGTTTAGTGTTTACGGTGTTTAGAGGGTCTAGGGTTTAGTGTTTAGGGTGTTTAGGGTCTAGGGTTTAGGGTCTAGTGTTTAGGGTCTATGGTTTAGGGTTTAATTAGTGTTTAGGGTGTTTAGGGTTTAGGGTTTAGTGTTTACGGTGTTTAGGGTCTAGGGTTTAGGGTTTAGTGTTTAGGGTCTAGGGTTTAGGGTTTAATTAGTGTTTAGGGTGTTTATAGGGTTTAGGGTTTAGGGTTTAGGGTTTAGGGTTTAGGGTTTAGGGTTTAGGGTTTAGGGTTTAGGGTTTAGGGTTTAGGGTTTAGGGTTTAGGGTTTAGGGTTTACGGTGTTTAGGGTCTAGGGTTTAGGGTTTAGTGTTTAGGGTGTTTAGGGTCTAGGGTTTAGTGTGTTTAGGGTGTTTAGGGTTTAGGGGATTAGGGATTAGGGTTTTAGGGTTGTTTAAGGTTTAGGGATCATCGATCGAGTGCACACACACATTATTAGAGGCACCCGCGCCTTTACGCATCAAGTGCATGCGTATATATGTGTGTTTTTTGGGCCACCAACGATATATAGAGAGAGAGAGAGAGATTGAAATCCCCAAGAATATGTTCAAATATACATTAAAATATATGCACGAATGCATTGTAGGCCATGCATGCACACTAATTATATATATATTATGAGGCAACTTAATCAAATGTGTTTTCATTCGAGAGAACTTGTCAAAGTTCAAGTTAATTAATTTATCACGATAATTATATAATTAATTAATGATTCTCAGGGATATGTTATACAACATGATCGATATAGGCCATGTATATTTTAATTGGTGTTAATCTACGGTTTGCTAGCTAGCTGCTATATATAGAGCATGTTTTTATTAGATCGGGTTATAGCTAGCTAGTATAGTTTAGGGTTATGTGTTTTAATTAAGTAGGGTTGATTAGCTAGGGTTAGTTACATATATATGGTTTAGGGTTAATGCATGGCACATTTAATTTTATTAGAGGATCACGAGGCACCCATGACCCGCTCGATCGATGCACAATTAAGTGTCGTTGGCCTATACATAGGGTTTAATTGGGGTTTAGGATTAGCTAGGGTTTAGGGTTAGGGTTAGGGTACGTTTAGGGTCTAGGGTTTAGGGTTTAGTGTTTAGGGTGTTTAGGGTTTAGGGATTAGGGATTTAAGGTTTTAGGGTTGTTTAAGGTTTAGGGATCATCGATCGAGTGCGCACACACATTATTAGAGGCACCCGCGCCGTTACGCATAAATTGCATGCATATATATGTGTGTTTTTTGGGCCACCAACGATATATAGATGATCGAGAGAGAGAGAGATTGAAATCCCCAAGAATATGTTCAAATATACATTAAAATATATGCACGAATGCATTGTAGGCCATGCATGCACACTAATTATATATATATTATGAGGCAACTTAATCAAATGTGTTTTCATTCGAGAGAACTTGTCAAAGTTCAAGTTAATTAATTTATCACGATAATTATATAATTAATTAATGAATCTCAGGGATATGTTATGCAACATGATCGATATAGGCCATGTATATTTTAATTGGTGTTAATCTACGGTTTGCTAGCTAGCTGCTATATATAGAGCATGTTTTTATTAGATCGGGTTATAGCTAGCTAGTATAGTTTAGGGTTATGTGTTTTAATTAAGTAGGGTTGATTAGCTAGGGTTAGTTACATATATATGGTTTAGGGTTAATGCATGGCACATTTAATTTTATTAGAGGATCACGAGGCACCCATGACCCGCTCGATCGATGCACAATTAAGTGTCGTTGGCCTATACATAGGGTTTAATTGGGGTTTAGGATTAGCTAGGGTTTAGGGTTAGGGTTAGGGTTAGGGTTAGGGTACGTTTAGGGTCTAGGGTTTAGGGTTTAGTGTTTAGGGTGTTTAGGGTTTAGGGATTAGGGATTTAAGGTTTTAGGGTTGTTTAAGGTTTAGGGATCATCGATCGAGTGCGCACACACATTATTAGAGGCACCCGCGCCTTTACGCATAAATTGCATGCATATATATGTGTGTTTTTTGGGCCACCAACGATATATAGATGATCGAGAGAGAGAGATTGAAATCCCCAAGAATATGTTCAAATATACATTAAAATATATGCACGAATGCATTGTAGGCCATGCATGCACACTAATTATATATATATTATGAGGCAACTTAATCAAATGTGTTTTCATTCGAGAGAACTTGTCAAAGTTCAAGTTAATTAATTTATCACGATAATTATATAATTAATTAATGAATCTCAGGGATATGTTATACAACATGATCGATATAGGCCATGTATATTTTAATTGGTGTTAATCTACGGTTTGCTAGCTAGCTGCTATATATAGAGCATGTTTTTATTAGATCGGGTTATATCTAGTATAGTTTAGGGTTATGTGTTTTAATTAAGTAGGGTTGATTAGCTAGGGTTAGTTACATATATATGGTTTAGGGTTAATGCATGGCACATTTAATTTTATTAGAGGATCGCGAGGCACCCATGACCCGCTCGATCGATGCACAATTAAGTGTCGTTGGCCTATACATAGGGTTTAATTGGGGTTTAGGATTAGCTAGGGTTTAGGGTTAGGGTTAGGGTTAGGGTACGTTTAGGGTTAATGCATGTCACATTTAATTTAACTAGAGGACCGCGAGGCACCCCTGGCCTGCTTGATGCACAATTAAGTGTCGTTGGCCTATATATATAGGGTTTAATTAGGGTTTAGGGTTAGCTAGCTGGGTTTAGGGTTTAGTGTTTTGGGTGTTTAGCTAGGGTCTAGGGTTTAGGGTTTAGTGTTTACGGTGTTTAGAGGGTCTAGGGTTTAGTGTTTAGGGTGTTTAGGGTCTAGGGTTTAGGGTCTAGTGTTTAGGGTCTATGGTTTAGGGTTTAATTAGTGTTTAGGGTGTTTAGGGTTTAGGGTTTAGTGTTTACGGTGTTTAGGGTCTAGGGTTTAGGGTTTAGTGTTTAGGGTCTAGGGTTTAGGGTTTAATTAGTGTTTAGGGTGTTTATAGGGTTTAGGGTTTAGGGTTTAGGGTTTTAGGGTTTAGGGTTTAGGGTTTAGGGTTTAGGGTTTAGGGTTTAGGGTTTAGGGTTTACGGTGTTTAGGGTCTAGGGTTTAGGGTTTAGTGTTTAGGGTGTTTAGGGTCTAGGGTTTAGTGTGTTTAGGGTGTTTAGGGTTTAGGGGATTAGGGATTAGGGTTTTAGGGTTGTTTAAGGTTTAGGGATCATCGATCGAGTGCGCACACACATTATTAGAGGCACCCGCGCCTTTACGCATCAAGTGCATGCGTATATATGTGTGTTTTTTGGGCCACCAACGATATATAGATGATCGAGAGAGAGAGAGATTGAAATCCCCAAGAATATGTTCAAATATACATTAAAATATATGCACGAATGCATTGTAGGCCATGCATGCACACTAATTATATATATATTATGAGGCAACTTAATCAAATGTGTTTTCATTCGAGAGAACTTGTCAAAGTTCAAGTTAATTAATTTATCACGATAATTATATAATTAATTAATGATTCTCAGGGATATGTTATACAACATGATCGATATAGGCCATGTATATTTTAATTGGTGTTAATCTACGGTTTGCTAGCTAGCTGCTATATATAGAGCATGTTTTTATTAGATCGGGTTATAGCTAGCTAGTATAGTTTAGGGTTATGTGTTTTAATTAAGTAGGGTTGATTAGCTAGGGTTAGTTACATATATATGGTTTAGGGTTAATGCATGGCACATTTAATTTTATTAGAGGATCACGAGGCACCCATGACCCGCTCGATCGATGCACAATTAAGTGTCGTTGGCCTATACATAGGGTTTAATTGGGGTTTAGGATTAGCTAGGGTTTAGGGTTAGGGTTAGGGTACGTTTAGGGTCTAGGGTTTAGGGTTTAGTGTTTAGGGTGTTTAGGGTTTAGGGATTAGGGATTTAAGGTTTTAGGGTTGTTTAAGGTTTAGGGATCATCGATCGAGTGCGCACACACATTATTAGAGGCACCCGCGCCGTTACGCATAAATTGCATGCATATATATGTGTGTTTTTTGGGCCACCAACGATATATAGATGATCGAGAGAGAGAGAGATTGAAATCCCCAAGAATATGTTCAAATATACATTAAAATATATGCACGAATGCATTGTAGGCCATGCATGCACACTAATTATATATATATTATGAGGCAACTTAATCAAATGTGTTTTCATTCGAGAGAACTTGTCAAAGTTCAAGTTAATTAATTTATCACGATAATTATATAATTAATTAATGAATCTCAGGGATATGTTATGCAACATGATCGATATAGGCCATGTATATTTTAATTGGTGTTAATCTACGGTTTGCTAGCTAGCTGCTATATATAGAGCATGTTTTTATTAGATCGGGTTATAGCTAGCTAGTATAGTTTAGGGTTATGTGTTTTAATTAAGTAGGGTTGATTAGCTAGGGTTAGTTACATATATATGGTTTAGGGTTAATGCACGGCACATTTAATTTTATTAGAGGATCACGAGGCACCCATGACCCGCTCGATCGATGCACAATTAAGTGTCGTTGGCCTATACAGAGGGTTTAATTGGGGTTTAGGATTAGCTAGGGTTTAGGGTTAGGGTTAGGGTTAGGGTTAGGGTACGTTTAGGGTCTAGGGTTTAGGGTTTAGTGTTTAGGGTGTTTAGGGTTTAGGGATTAGGGATTTAAGGTTTTAGGGTTGTTTAAGGTTTAGGGATCATCGATCGAGTGCGCACACACATTATTAGAGGCACCCGCGCCTTTACGCATAAATTGCATGCATATATATGTGTGTTTTTTGGGCCACCAACGATATATAGATGATCGAGAGAGAGAGATTGAAATCCCCAAGAATATGTTCAAATATACATTAAAATATATGCACGAATGCATTGTAGGCCATGCATGCACACTAATTATATATATATTATGAGGCAACTTAATCAAATGTGTTTTCATTCGAGAGAACTTGTCAAAGTTCAAGTTAATTAATTTATCACGATAATTATATAATTAATTAATGAATCTCAGGGATATGTTATACAACATGATCGATATAGGCCATGTATATTTTAATTGGTGTTAATCTACGGTTTGCTAGCTAGCTGCTATATATAGAGCATGTTTTTATTAGATCGGGTTATATCTAGTATAGTTTAGGGTTATGTGTTTTAATTAAGTAGGGTTGATTAGCTAGGGTTAGTTACATATATATGGTTTAGGGTTAATGCATGGCACATTTAATTTTATTAGAGGATCGCGAGGCACCCATGACCCGCTCGATCGATGCACAATTAAGTGTCGTTGGCCTATACATAGGGTTTAATTGGGGTTTAGGATTAGCTAGGGTTTAGGGTTAGGGTTAGGGTTAGGGTTAGGGTTTTAGGGTCTAGGGTTTAGGGTTTAGTGTTTAGGGTGTTTAGGGTTTAGGGATTAGGGATTTAGGGGTTTTAGGGTTGTTTAAGGTTTAGGGATCATCGATCGAGTGCGCACACACATTATTAGAGGCACCCGCGCCTTTACGCATAAATTGCATGCATATATATATATGTGTGTTTTTTGGCCACCAACGATATATAGATGATCGAGAGAGAGATTGAAATCCCCAAGAATATGTTCAAATATACATTAAAATATATGCACGAATGCATGGTAGGCCATGCATGCACACTAATTATATATATATATTATGAGGCAACTTAATCAAATGTGTTTTCATTCGAGAGAACTTGTCAAAATTAAAGTTAATTAATTTATCACGATAATTATATAATTAATTAATGAATCTCAGGGATATGTTATACAACATGATCGATATAGGCCATGTATATATTAATTGGTGTTAATCTACGGTTTGCTAGCTAGCTGCTATATATAGAGCATGTTTTTATTAGATCGGGTTATAGCTAGTATAGTTTAGGGTTATGTGTTTTCATTAAGTAGGGTTGATTAGCTATGGTTAGTTACATATATATGGTTTAGGGTTAATGCATGGCACATTTAATTTAATTAGAGGACCGCGAGGCACCCCTGGCCTGCTTGATGCACAATTAAGTGTCGTTGGCCTATATATAGGGTTTAATTAGGGTTTAGGGTTAGGGTTAGGGTTTAGGGTCTAGGGTTTAGTGTTTAGGGTGTTTAGGGTTTAGGGATTAGGGATTAGGGTTTCAGGGTTGTATAAGGTTTAGGGATCATCGATCGAGTGCGCACACACATTATTAGAGGCACCCGCGCCTTTGCGCATAAAGTGCATGCGTATAGTTTAGGGTTATTTGTTTTAATTAAGTAGGGTTTGATCAGCTAGGGTTAGTTACATATATATGGTTTAGGGTTAATGCATGGCACATTACATATAGTTTAAATCTCAAGAATGTTTATACATGATAGGCCATATGTGCAAAGGAATTTTTTTCCTCGTGAACTTGTCAAAATTCAAGTTTATCAGTGCCAATGGAAACTAGTCCAAAAAATTACATAGAGGACCAAAAGTACTAGACAATAACTAATAGAACCTGCAACTTTACAAAAAGGACCCCAAAACATATAGAAGAAAATCAATCGAGTCCTTCTCGACCGCACATCAGATCTCTGCTCCGCATCCTTTCCAGCAACTCCGTCGCCGGGGACGCACCACTTGGGACGGTGTCGCCGGTAGTCGCCAGGACGAAGGAGAAGAAGGGCCTCAGCAACGGCATATTGGCTCTGAGAAGGGTCGCTGAAAGTCCAAGATGTGCACGGGCAAGACGGATGACGCCGTCGTATGCCCCGAGCTTGTGAACTTTAGCAGCTTGACTTCCCCATTGGCCAGATCTGAAGCACTGACCAAAGCAAGCCTCACCGTTAGCGCCATCACATTGATGGCACCAGATCGGGGTTTGGCCGGCAAGATCCGCCAGATTCACCATAGGCCAGATCTGAAGCCGATGACGAGATCCCCGACTCCATTGCGCCATTCTGCTCATGGGAAACACTGGATCTAAGCTTACAACAACACTAACTCCCTCGGATCCAAATTAGCTGACTCAACTTTGCTTATCTAAATATGGATGTATCCACACATGTTTTTACTCTAGATACATACACGTCTAAGGAAAGTTGAATCAATTAATTTAGTTCGGAGGGTGTACAATATACAGAGAGAAGTCGGCCTCGTCTCCGGCCGGCGAGGCCGCCGGAGAGAAGGGGGAGAGGAGCCGGGGGAGTGGGAGAGACTCGAGAGAGAAAGAGAAGAGGAAGAAATGAGAGCTCCCTGGGGAAGAACATTATTTTTGTCGTTCTGCTCGTACTGTAGCTTGAAACTGAAAATTTCGGCCACGCGCCAAATCATCCCGCCGCATCCATTCGAAAATCCCGTGACCAGTTTTACCCTTTTAACCCTGGTCCGGAAGCTACAACCCACCGACCATGGAGGGCTCATTCGGTAACAATGAAATATCTTGCCTAGATCCCGAACCCTCCCCACAGGCCCACACCCACCCACCAACCATTCGCCCCATTAGCTCAAAAATACTCTCACACGCCAAAGCTCTGACTCTCTACAGTACTAGATCTGCTTCGCCGCCGGCATACTCCTCCACAGCGTAGCCTTGATCGTGTTGGCTGTCCACCCACCTGATCCGCTCCCCCGCCGCCCTCGTCACCGACGGATCTGCTTCACCGCCGACCTCGCCACCGACGGATCTGCTTCACCGCCGACCTCGCCACCGACGGATCTGCTTCACCGCCGACCTCGCCACCGACTACCTCGCCGCAGCGGCTGTATCAACTTCACCGAATACCTTGCCAGCCAACCAGATCTGCTTCACTAACGCCCGCTTCTACTGAAACAGGGTCGATTCATCGTCTCCCGCGTTCGCCGCCGCTGGAATGCAAGTTGCCGCCCCCGTCCACCCCGCCGCAGCTTGGTTAGTACGCTGGCCCGTTAGATCGCGGTGTTTCTTTAGCCATGTTTTGTGTAGTTATTTGCAGATCTCATATGCCGTTAACTTTCTTGATGTGTTGCTTCGCATGAAGTTTGTTTAAATGTTGTACAGTACAAAAGCATTATCCGGTCGCTACCATCCTGTTCATTCTACTGACACCTGTGTGCATCCACATATTTATAGCCTTGTACCCATTCATTTGCTGCCAACTGTTTTTGTACTGCATGCTATTGTCGCACTGCTTTTATAGTCGTGCTATGGGCATTTCCAATCTGCTTGTTCTTATACCACGTCATTAGCTCACCGCTAGCTGTTTTCTCGTGTCTGCTATTCTCACACTGCTTTTATAATCATGCTATGTGCATTTCCAATCTGCTTGCTCTTATACCTCGTCTTTAGCTTATATAGTTATTGCTGCGTGCATGTCTGGTCTTTGTATTATCGTAGACTGACTTGTCAATGTTATTTTTCCTTGGGATTGATCATGCGAACCACTTATTAGAACATCCAACATTAACAGCGGGGACGCTAGGTAAGGTTGGAATCTGAGTTCGTGGTTGGTAATTTTGGCAGTTTACTTCCGTTATTATCTATAACCTATATGCATTGTTCCTTATGCAAGAGATTAACACTTGGAACCCTGCCATAGCAATGCCATTCATGCTTTACTATGTTTCTGCCTATTTGATATGCTTGTCTTGGAGAAACTTCGAGGGTGATTTGAACCTGACATTTGGTCATTCTTAATGCCAGTTTACTTTATGTGTAAAACCTTGGCATTACCCTACTCTAAATCTGAATGTCTGAAATTCGTATCTCATGCAAAGCAACATCTAGTTGGTTTTAATCTGATATCTGGTAACTATTGGCTTATTCATTTGGCAGCTCAAGTTTTTTGTTATTTGAAACCAGCTGACTTGGTCTTAAATGTGATATCTAAACACAGATTAAGGACAATGGAGCAGGAGGATTAGCATTTCACTTGATGGCTGAACCTAAAATGATAGGCATGTTGACCACGACTAGTGCACGCAAGAGAAGGACCTGCAGTGAGCCAGTATGTGCTTAGTACATGCATCTTATCTTATCTTGTGCTTATTTCTGCTACATGCTGTTATCTGATCTCTACATTGCGTAATACATGTTTGAATAGTTAATTGTTGTAACTATGTTTACAATGTTACCAGAATGCAGTTTTAATGAAGCAGTCATCATTAGAAGATAGTCGCCAAAAAAGGATCTGTAGCGACCCTGTGCAACATTATGATGTAAGTTTGTGCTTAGTACAAGTTCCATACATGTCTTATTTATGCAACTTGTTATTATCTTATATCTACATTGCATAATAAATGTTTGCATAGTTCATCGTTTAACTCTTTTTGCATTATTATCAGAATGCAGTTGTGATGAAGCAATCTTCATTACCAGTGAGGCCCACAAAAAGTTCTGATCTTTCTTCTGATGCATCTTCTCATAGCCGTCAACCTAGACCATTTCTTTCATCAGACAGTAAATATCTCAAGGCTGTACTTTATAAAAGACATGGTATTGCTGCTTTAAGATCTGTAGCTGATATGTTGACAAAGAGTACACAAGATTCAATCAAGGCGATTGCCAAATGTCAACGTGTTATTGATGATGCTAATAGAAGTCCTCAATGATTCTATGTAATTTTTTTATTTGGGCACATTAATTGCCTTGTAATTTTCCTATTTGTTTTATTTGTGTATGTACTTGTGTGTATCATTGAAATCAGATTTTAGGCTCATGAAATTTAATGCAAGTTGACTAGTCAAACAAGTAGGGCCCTACAACAGATTGGGCCGGCCCACTTACAGTAGTGTGGGACCCACTTTCATTTTGGGCCGGCCCACTTCTTTAGTAGGCCGGCCCGGTTACACGATAATGGGCTCCACATGCTTATTGGGCCGGCCCACTTGCTCTATGGTGGTCCCACATGGTAAATGGGCCGGCCCTTTAATAGGAAGGTGGGACCCACCTGTGTTTTTGGCCCGGCCCACTATCTTGTTGGGCCGGCCCACTTTCTATATGGTGGACCCCACACACCAAATGGGCCGGCCCTTTAATAGGAAGGTGGGACCCACCTGTGTTTTTGGCCCGGCCCACTATCTTGTTGGGCCGGCCCACTTTCTATATGGTGGACCCCACATACCAAATGGGCCGGCCCATTAACAGGAATGTGGGACCCACCTGTGTTTTTGGCCCGGCCCACTATCTTGGTGGGCCAGCCCACTTGCTATATGGTGGGCCCCACATACTAAATGGGCCGGCCCTTTAACAGGAAAGTGGGACCCACCTGTGTTTTTGGCCCGGCCCACTATTTTGTTGGGCCGGCCCACTTGCTATATGGTGGACCCCACAAACTAAATGGGCCGACCCTTTAACTGGAAAGTGGGACCCACCTGTGTTTTTGGCCCGGCCCACTAGCTTGTTGGGCCGGCCCACTTGCTATACGGTGGACCCCACACACTAAATGGGCCGGCCTTTTAACAGGAAAGTGGGACCCACCTGTGTTTTTGGCCCGGCCCACTTGCTTCTTGGGCCGGCCCAGTTGCTGTAAGGTGGACCCCACATGTTAAATGGGCCGGCCCATTTAAGTTTTGACCAGTCAACCTTAGAGGTTAGGCCCGGCCCACGTAACTAATGGACCAGCCCAGCTATATAGTTGACCGGTCAAACTATGTCATCTGGCCCGGCCCGCTTAAGACGTGGCAGGCCTCGTGTGGGCCTACCATCTACCACGGGGTTTCAGCCGGTTAACGCCGTTAACTGGCAGTTAACGGCGTCTGCCACGTGTCAGTTTGCATGACGTCAGCAGTCAACGGGCTCCCGAAAACACTTCCGCAACGGTCCGATTTTCCGTGGCGGAAGGGCGCCCAAGCGCGACGGACCGAAAAAATCGTCGTTGGACTTTGCCTGACGCAGTTTCGACAACGGAACCCATATCGTCGGGTTAGGCCCATAGGCGACGAAAAATGCCCCTTAGTTGACGATTTTGGGACGTTGTCTATCAGAACTTTTCTTGACAAGTTCTCTCGAATGAAAACACATTTGATTAAGTTGCCTCATAATATATATATAATTAGTGTGCATGCATGGCCTACCATGCATTCGTGCATATATTTTAATGTATATTTGAACATATTCTTGGGGATTTCAATCTCTCTCTCTCGATCATCTATATATCGTTGGTGGCCAAAAAACACACATATATACGCATGCACTTTATGCGTAAAGGCGCGGGTGCCTCTAATAATGTGTGTGCGCACTCGATCGATGATCCCTAAACCTTAAACAACCCTAAAACCCTAAATTAATTATCGATCTCCCTGTGATTCATTAATTAATTATATATATAATTATCGATGATAAATTAATTAACTTGAATTTTGACAAGTTCTCTCGTATGAAAACACATTTGATCAAGTTGCCTAGCTCATAATATATATATAATTAGTGTGCATGCTAGGGGATTTCAATCTCTCTCTCGATCATCTATATATCGTTGTTGGTGGCAAAAAAACACACATATATATACGCATGCACTTTATGCGCAAAGGCGCGGGGTGCCTCTAATAATGTGTGTGCGCACTCGATCGATGATCCCTAAACCTTAAACAACCCTAAAACCCCTAAACCCTAAACACCCTAAACACTAAACCCTAGACCCTAAACACCCTAAACACTAAACCCTAAACCCTAAACACCGTAAACACTAAACCCTAAACCCTAAACACTAATTAAACCCTAAACCCTAGACCCTAAACACCTAAACCCTAGACCCTAAACCCTAGACCCTAAACACTAAACCCTAGACCCTAAACCCGTAAACAAACCCTAAACCCTAGCTAAACCCTAAACCCTAAACCCTAGCTAACCCTAAACCCTAATTAAACCCTATATATAGGCCAACGACACTTAATTGTGCATCAAGCAGGCCAGGGGTGCCTCGCGGTCCTCTAGTTAAATTAAATGTGCCATGCATTAACCCTAAACCATATATATATAACTAACCCCTAGCTAATCAAACCCTAGTTAATTAAAACACATAACCCTAAACTATACTAGCTAGCTATAACCCGATCTAATAAAAACATGCTCTATATATAGCAGCTAGCTAGCAAATTAAACGGGAGATTAACACCAATTAATATATACATGGCCTATATCGATCATATGTTGTATAACATCTCCCTGAGATTCATTAATTAATTATATAATTATCGATGATAAATTAATTAACTTGAATTTTGACAAGTTCTCTCGAATGAAAACACATTTGATTAAGTTTCCTCATAATATATATATAATTAGTGTGCATGCATGGCCTACCATGCATGCATTCGTGCATATATTTTAATATATATTTGAACATATTCTTGGGGATTTCAATCTCTCTCTCTCTCGATCTCTCGATCATCTATATGTCGTTGGTGGCCAAAAAACACACACATATACGCATGCACTTTATGCGCAAAGGCGCGTGTGCCTCTAATAATGTGTGTGTGCGCACTCGATCGATGATCCCTAAACCTTAAACCCTAAATAAACCCTAATCCCTAATCCCTAAACCCTAAACACCATAAACATTAAACCCTAAACCCTAGACCCTAAACCCTAAACCCTAACCTCCTAACCCTAAACCCCAAACCCTCCAAGGCTTGGAGGTATTTTGACACCCTCCCGTAGGCTCACTTTGTTTCAGGGCTTTCCTTTCTCTCCTAAGATCCCATCCCAACCAACAAACGAGAGTCGATGGGGATTCTGCTTGAACGTTAACTAGACCTGCGCCCGAATTAGCTTAGGAAAACTAACTAAGGGGAAGCTCCAAGGAATTAAGTAAGCCAACTTCAGGCTATAAAGAGATTTCTATTGAGGCTAAACTTATCGCCTTTCCCGGTATTTCAAAGTCGAATGCCATTGCTGCTACATACAGGAGAAGATAGATTTTTTGCTAGAGGACGGATGTTCAACAAGGACGGGGTCATCGCAAAGAAAAAGAGCTAGAGGTGAGTGAGCCTACGACCACCAATTGCTTATCTCCTATTACCGCTGCAGACTTGGACTAATGGAATTGCTTGAAGTGAAGACCAGTGAACAAAAGGCTTTACACAAAAGAATTGTTGACCTCTTTCGGGATAAGGCCTGGAAGAAGCAGGGATTGAACCAGGGCTTGTTGACAGAGCAGATATCAAAAGCCTATGTTATCTCATTTTCAGGGATTAAACCCTATATATAGGCCAATGACACTTAATTGTGCATCAAGCAGGCCAGGGGTGCCTCGTGGTCCTCTAATTAAATTAAATGTGCCATGCATATATATATGTGTTTAATTTGGGGATTTCAATCGCTCTCTCGTATGTAGCTCTCTCTCTACCTCTCTCTCTCTCTTCTCTCTCTCTCTCGTTAATTGGTGGCCAACAACACACACATGCACTTTGTGCGCAAAGGCATGCGCCTCTAATAATGTGTGCGCAGTCGATCGATCTAGTTTTGATTAATCATAGCACACAAATAAAGAAGTTGTATTTGAATCCACACAACCTAATCTAAAACACATAACCCCTAACATGGCCTAATTAATTAACCCCTTCTCTCTACCTAATTAGTGGAAATTGCACAAAATCAAAAGGGGTCCCTCACTAATTATGCATATCTGCTAGATTGTGATAAACTTTTGCCCCATATATATTTGGTGGATGGGTGCATCTTGGCATGTAAAACAATTAGTGTTTGCAAATGGCGTTGTCAAAATTTATGTACAAATGATTTCTTTCCATCCAAAGTGCATAAAATGGGAGTTTTAATGAAGAAAGTACAAATAAAACAGCTCAACATGCTTCCACACCCCGATTTTCACACGAAGTAGAGCATATTTAAAGGATAATTCCAGAGTTTTACTATTTTTCAAGCAACTTTGCTAATTTTCCCCCACTCACATGACTTTATGTCGATTTAACGAAAATATGGCGAATTTAAACTACATGGGCGGGATAGTTTGAATTGTGCGCGCGGCAAAGGGAACCGCCTATTCCTCAACCTTGTGCACGGCAAATTACACACGCAACTCCATTAAACGCCACCTACCGACCTTAATTATCACCCCGGCGGCCCGGCCGCATGACCCCCCACCCACCCCTACACAACTTATCCCCGTCCGTGCGAAGAGCTTCCCCTCCCCGTCCCGTCCGTGCGAAGAAGAAGCTTCCCCTCCCCGTCGTTCTTCTCGAGACGCACCGGCGGTCAAGTTGATCCACGGTAGGGCTGCTATCTCTAGCTCAATCATGTATCGGGCAAGACGGCCTAACGATTTATATTTTCTTGATGCTGCTAAAAAAATTCGTCAGTATGCTCGAACTAATTGGCACTTTATAGTTTTCCGCTCGATTTGTCATCGATCAATTTGTTCATTTGCGTGGGCATATAGAGTCAGTTCTGCACTCGATCCGTTAATTTGCTGAAATGCCATGGCAGAGTTTTGTACACGATCTGTTTGCTAAAATGTCGATGGGCATTTTTTGTTTTGTACTCGACATGATTGCTGAAATGCATAATCATGTAGTATAGTTTTGTACTCGATGGATATACATTTCCTACTTCGCCTTAAATTAATCACCAACCACTGTATCTCATAATTAAACAGATGGACAGAACTTGGATACTGCATGGACACTTATGTTCCCCTTCATATATAAATGGTGTTCAACCCTTTATGGGGTTTATTAGAGCTCATGAAGGTCACAACCTGGACGTGTATTGCCCGCGCTGCACATGTATGAATGGTGAGAAGAGGCCTCACCCTGTAGTGGCAGATCATTTACACATTTTTGGGATGGACCGCACATATGTTAGGCGGGTTTAGCATGGTGAACCATATAATGATCCTTTAGCAGGAGAAGCAGATCTTGCTCACACTGTATGTGTGCTGGCATATGTAGTTAATTATTTATATTGATGTTGCCGCTGTTTCAATCAATAGTTTGCATTGCTGTGCAAGGTTCTGTACTCAAATTTAACTTGTTGCAGATGGATGGACGGGAAGGAGAGAAAAAGCGCTTGCTTCAGGAAACGGGTTTCAGCTCTGGGACATGTGCTGTGCCAGATGAGAAGGTAAATATGTAAAACGGCATTTGTTCAGGTTGCATCCCTTAGATGTTTGTCTAATCGGTTGATGTACTAATTGCAGAAGCATAGAGTTGAAGAGGTCTCTCAGTTTGATGGGAGATTTGAAGATGAATCTCAGTTTGATGCACCTGTGGATGGTACTGATGACGAGCCTTTCATAGACGAAGGTCCTGCACCTGAGATTATCCAGCCTACAGAAGGAGGCCGTGGACCGAGTACACAGCTTTGCGTTGAAGTGGATGCACGCCCGGAGATCATCAGGGGCGTCCGGGTAGTCTCAAGACCACCCAGCCCTGATGCACCTGTGGATGGTACTGATGACGAGCCTCTCATAGACGAAGGTCCTGCACCTGAGATTATCCAGCCTACAGAAGGAGGCCGTGGACCGAGTACACAGCTTTGCGTTGAAGAGGATGCACACCCGGAGATCATCAGGGGCGTCCCGGTAGTCTCAGGACCACCCAGCCCTGATGCAAAATGTTGAGCTACTTTATGATTCGTACTCTTATGTTCTGGTGCTGTAGTATGTTATGATTTGTACGCCTTTGGCGCTAGATTAAGCATTCAGTGGATGATCGCGTTGCAAAATTCGACACCCACACAATCAGTTCATCGTATGAGTAGTAGCACAATTACTTCTACAGCGATTCCTGCCAGCGCATTAGTTGGTAGCATGAAACACTTTCAGGTACTCCCCTCTGATTCATATTAATTGACTCAATTCTGTCTAGATATGGATGTATCTAGATGCATTTGTTAACTAGACTAACAAACTTGAGTCAGTTAATATGAATCCGTGTAAACCGCCCAGTCCTCGAGCAGCTAGTTTATTGACTCTGGACTCCAAGCCTCTCGCGGCAAGCCATCGACGAAGCTTTGACCAGATCTTGGCCCGCAATTTTTTTTGTGTGGCGAATAGCAAAGCTTTGACCAGTTCCTCTCGGGATACAGCACGCCGGTGAGCTTGCACGGTTGCCATGAGCACTTTCCGGCGGAACATCGTCCGGGAACGATCTCCAGCGGGTTAACGAGGACATGCATGGCGGCCAGGGGATTTGTTTTTTTTTTGGTTTGAGCTTGGGATTTGGGGTTTTTTCGGATAGGGGAGGAGGAACCGAGGAAGAGGAAGGAACAGCCGCGTGCTTGGCGCGTGGCGGTGTGCTTGAATTTCGAATTTTTGTGAAATGTTTCATTTCCCCGCTACAATTCGGGGGTTTCTTGACGCGCCAATGCGTCCCGCCGGGCAGCTTCAAGTGAATTTGGGGTGCCACACTATGGGCCCTAGTTTCAGTGAGACATGTAATGACTAGTCACATCAGTAAGTTCACTGTGTAATAAAATATGTTACCCCTCCCCTTTATGTAGCACCCCTTCTCTCCCGATCGAGTGCCGATTGCCGACGGATGCAAGCCGCTAGCTCGATCCCCTCCTTTCGCCTCCACCGTCCAGGCATCCAGCTTGGAGGGGCAAGCTGCATCTAGACCAAGCGGATTAGGTAGGACTAGTAATGTTCTTTCCTTTCTCGAGATCGGTTCTTTTTTCCTCTCCTCGATATCTTGCGCATCTCTTTCCTATTCTGGGCGAAGGGGTGTCTTTCTGGTCACCCTCGAGCTGGGAGTGATTGATGGGGGTGGGGGGGGGGCTACCTTTGCTTGGATTGGGGTGTTCTTCCTTTATTTGTCGACATTTGCAACCTTTGTAGTTTCTGCTGATCCTCACTGTATCTTTTGTCAGCTTGTACAGGAAAGGTAAGACCTCGGCGGTGGGGGCAATGGAGCGTAAGGCCACCACGCATGTGGGCAGTTGGCTGAGCCTGAGCTGCGTCCCCAGCCCCGCGAAGCAGGTACTCCGTTTGCTTATCCACTCTTTACCTTTTAAGTGTCTCTCTGCATCCTCAATCTGTTCCTGTTCTGGAATATGCTTAAAGTAGCACATGTCTTCAGCTGTTTGTGCGTAAAGCCTCTGTGACACCATGCTCTATATTCTCTGTATCAGGTTGGTACCTCCAGGTTCCGTGCTGAGGCTATGGGGAACGAGAATAGCGCCCCACCTGCTGCAGGAGCATGGCCCGATCTGCAGCACAAGAAGCGAAATGCCACTGCCGAGCTGGGCAGGGACCGCCCAGGGGTAATTTTTTTAACCAACTTACCATGATGTAGTCTGAATCTGATACTCCCTCAGATCCAAATTAATTGACTCAACTATCTGTAGATACGGATGTATCTAGATGTGTTTTAGCTCTAGATACTACTGCCTCCATCCCAAAGCTTTGGGCTTATATTATTTTTAGAAAGTCAAACTATACCATGTTTGACTAAGCTTTTACCAAAAATCAGTAACATGCAAAATACAAAATTAATATCATTAAATAGATAATAAAATATATTTTCCTACGGTATCTACACAGTATTATATTTGTTGATAGAATGTTCTAAAATTTTGGTCAAACTTTGCTTGTTTTGATTTCTCAAAAATAAATAAGGCTTAAGCTTTTGGATGGTGGTAGTACATTCATATCTAGACAAAGCTGAGTTAACTAGTTTTTTTGTCTGTCCATAGCTAGTGTTCACGCTGCAAAAGGCTAAGAGCATCCACTATATGCATCAGTCTATCTCATACAGTAATTCAATATCACTGCTGAGGTCTGCCTTTTGTTTTGCTATTCATATGCAGACTGAAACTTTAGGGCCTTTACTCAAAAGGAAGATCAAAACTGCGGCTGATCAGGCTGCCAGTATGTTGATGCCGCCCCCATCTTCTAAATGCCTCTACAAGCACAAGGCCACGCGCCAGCTGGGTGGTGATCTTTTAATGAATATGGTATATTTTCTTAATCCACAAAACATGCCTTGATTTTTCTCTGTTTATTGTCGGTTTTTTCTATGCTTGCCAAAAGTTTACAACAACAACAACAACCAAGCCTTTCAGTCCCAAACAAGTTGGGGTAGGCTAGAGTTGAAACCCATAAGATCTCGAAGCCAAAAGTTTAGAAACACCAAATTCGTTTGCTTACAATCATCATACAGTAATGTTCATCTACTCCAGTTCCCCTAACCCAACAAAAAATGATGTTAATTACGATTTTTAGATTAAAAGAGCACCATTAGGCGCTGTTAATTACGACTTTGAGATTAAAATGTCATTTGCAATTGTTAATTACAATTTTGAGACAAATGGTTAGTTTAACCTCGATCTCTTCTGCTCTCCATTTTTCCCAACCGAACAAAAATGTAACCATTCCATTCCTCTGAAATGGAACCATTCCATTCCATTCCACGCTGTTTCAGAACCGAACACACCCTTGCATTGTTGTGAACTGTTGTCCATACACGGCCATACCCTTCCACTTACATCCAGCACTATATGCATCAGTCTGTCTCAGAGTCATTCAATATCACTGCTGAGATCTGTTCCCATTCTTATGCAGGCTGAAACTGCTGCGCCTTTACTCAAGTGGATGCAAAATGAGGCTAATGAGGCTGCTGTGAGGACGATGGTGCCGGCACCATCTTCCGAAAACCTCTACAAGCACGAGGCCATGGGCCAGCTGGGTGGTGACCTTTTAATGAATCTGGTATATTTTCTTAATCCACATACATGATTTCATTATTATCTGTTTAATTACTGTTGGCTTTGTCTAATGCTTACCAAAAGTTCAGAAACACTGCGTTTGCTTACAATCATCATACACTAATTTTTCACTTTTCAGTCTGTCTCATCCAGTATATAAACTGTTGATTTCCATTGGCTTCTTTTGTAATCATTTGCATTGTTGTCAACTGTTCTCTATGCACAACCCTATTCTTCCACTTACACCCCGCACTATTTGCATCAGTCTATCTCATAGATTTATTAAATATCAATGATGAGTTCTGTTGCTATTCATATGCAGGATGAAACTTCTGTGCCTCTACTCAAATGGATAAAAAATGATCCTGATGAGGCTGCTGTGAAGACGATGGTGCCGCCACCATCTTCTGAAAACCTCCTCAAGCACAAGGCCACGGGCCAGCTGGGTGGTACCCTTTTCAGTAAGCAGGTATATTTTCTTAATCCTCATACATGATTTGATTTTTGTCTGTTTATTGCCGGCTTTGTCTAATGCTTACCAATAGTTCAGAAACACACACACCTATTCTTCCACTTACATCCAGCACTATATGCATCAGTGTCTCATAGATTCATTTTATATATCACTGCTGATGTCTGTTGCTCTTCAATTTTCATATGCAGACTGAAACTGCTAAGCCTTCATTGGTCAAAAGGATTGCAACTGCTGCTGATGAGGCATCTGCAGAGGCTGCCACCAAGTTACTGTCAGCCCCACCTTCTGGATGCTTATATAAGCTCAAGTCCAAGGACCAGCCGGGCCGTAACCATCCAAGGGTTCGGGTATATTTTCTTAAGCCACATATACATGCCATGATTTATGTCTGATATTATCACTGGCTCTGTCTAATGCTTTTTGGAATTCGGAAACACCAAATTAGCATGCTTATATTCATCATACACTAATTTTTCACTGTTCAGTTTGTAACATAGTGTTATGCACTCGCTTGTCAACATTTGCATTGCTCTGAACTATGCACTTTACACAACCTAATTCTTCCACTTACATTCAGCGCTACGCACCAGTAGTACCTCCCATGTTTCCTTCACCATCCCGATGCCGAGCTTGCGGGAATATGGCGGGCCCATGTACATACCCCGCATATAACACCTCCTATGGCTCTATCTACCTTTCTAGTAGCTCCTTCACAGAGTTACAGGTATGTATTCTCAGTGGTTTAGCATGAATTGGCATATAGTAAAGTCTTGTTTTTAGTCTTCCTGCTTCTTACATTTGTATCAATTTTCACATGCAGACTGTACCTTGTGAACTTCGTCCAATGATTAACCAGATGTGTCCGCATGAAGGGTCTTTCACTATGCATGGCAATGGCAAATTGATGAACACCTACACGGTCTATGAGGTGTATGTCTACAAGACGCAGGCCATCACATATTTGTATGGACATGATTGGAGAAAGTTTGCTTTTGACTACGGTCTGAAGAAGGGCGACGAGCTGAGGATCAGAAACTCAAACGGGCAGATATACGTAACTGCTTACAGAGTTGGAGACACTTCCAAATATATAATATGTAACTTTTTTCTACTCATATCTTTTGATAACTGCATTCTGAGCAGTTGTTCTAAACCATTCCCTCTGTTCTAGCTTGCTGGGTTTAACATGATCAAAGCTGCAGATCCCCTGATGGAACAGGAGCGGATGTCACAAAGGGCAACCACACCAGCACCGGCACCGGCTTCCCACTCTCCTGCATCAGCACCGGTTCCTGTACCAGCTCCGTTTACTGCATCTACCCAGCAGTCCCCTACATCAGCATTGGTTCCTGTAGAGGCCCCATATACTACACCTGCCCAGCAGGCTCCTGCATCAGCACTGGTTCCTCTAGCTGCACCGTTTACTGCACCTGCCCAACAGTCTCCTGCATCAGCACCGGTTCCTCTAGAGGCACCGTTTACTGCACCTGCCCAGCAGTCTCCTGCATCAGCACCAGCTCGTGTACCAGCCCAGGCTCCTGCACCTGCCCCAGCCAGATCACCGAGGTCTCAGCTCATTGCTGTGGCCACCCGTGTGGTGACCAGGACGCATCTGAAGGCTATGTTCGTGAGTATATGACAGCATAACTGCTCTTATCTTGATGTCTTCTCTGCTCAAAGTCTCACATGGTTCAGTGCATTGGTGCCATTGACTAATTTTTGGTGGTATCTCTTGCTTTGAATCAGAAATTGCCTAAAAGTATCTCCAAGGATCTCAATGCTGGCCGAAGGGGCAAGATATCCCTCGTCATGGAGAGTGAAGGTCTCACCGTGGAGGGACGGTACTCCGTCAGTCCCACAGATGGCCGCTTGGCTGTTACTTCCAGGTGGAAAAAGTTCATTGACGGTGCCAAACTTCGCATTGGATCAAAGTTGAAGGTCAAGATCTTTCGATGCCGCTGTGACATGCTGGTCATAAAGTTCGCGGTTGTCTAGTTCTGTTGTCCCATGAGCCCTTAGCAAATGCATTTGTAGTTATACTTATATAAGGTTATCTTATCTGAACTGCTAATTAATTGTATGGGTGGTAAAACTCTGGCAAGCTTTTGCTCTTAGCAAGTATGTATGTATGATCAGCTATTATGATAACTAATGTTTGTGTTCATCTTAATTTGCATTTCCGTTTTAGAAAAAAACTTAATTTCTATTTTGGCTGACCTGTTAGAGAACTATCAGATTGAACCCACAACATGATTCAAATAGATTCATTACACCGAGCCACATGTCTTGACCTTGCTATACACTACTTCCATTAATCAGTGCAAGAAGGCTTACCTGAGCTGCCTGAACCATGGCAGATTCGAATCCACCTTATCTATCTAGAAATACAACCTTTGCAGAAAGAGGATTTGCAGTATGGGGAGGCTGACATTGGGGACCCATGAGCCAGCAGCGTCGTCAACGTTTTAAAGGTGGCAGGAGATCGAAAGAAAAAATAAGCCAAAAATCAGTTGGTAAACAAATTCAAGAAAAGAAACATTTACCTTTCTGAGAGGATGACATGCGGGACCCATGAGGCAGCAGCATCCTCAACTATTTCAAGGCGGCAGGGGATCAAAATAAAAAAGGAAATAGCCAGAAATTAATTAGGGTAAAAAATAAATCCATCAAAGGAAACTTTTATTGTTCATAGAGGATGACATGTGGGACCGACTTGCCAGCTGCGTCGTCATCGTTTCAAAGGGGGCAGGGGATCAAAAGAAAAAGGCAAATAGCCAGAAATTAGGGGAAAAAATAAATCCAACAAAGGAAACTTTTATTGTTCATAGAGGATGACATGCGGGACCCATGAGCCAGCAGCTTCCTCAACGTTTCAAAGTCGGCATGAGATTGAAAGAAAAAGGCAAGTGACATAATATCAGGAGCCAAAAATAATCCAAGAAAAGAAACTTTATTGTACATAGAGGATGACATGCGGGTCCCATTTTGTAGCAGCGGTCTCAACGCTTCCAAGGCGGCACAGGACCGAAAGAAAAATGAAGTAGCCAGAAATCAGGGTGTGAAAAAAATCCAAGAAAAGAAAGATTTCAATTGGGCTGTATCTGGACATCTGGGCCTTCGAACTATCCTGCTGGGCCTTTTGACTCGTACAATTTCAGCCCACTCCAAAACAGGAAAGGTCGGATTTTTCTCAAAAAAAAAACAGGAAAGTCCTATGCTTCGCAAAAACAAAAAACAAGGAGATTCAACATATAAGTTTGTTTATGTAGATATAAAGATTTAATTTATCCGTTTGCAATAGCTCAGAGCGAAATACAACGTTTATTGTCTGCAAAATAAAATATCACATGTTTCTTGTACGGGGAGGCTGACATCGGGGACCCATGAGCCAGCAGCGTCGTCAACGTTTCAAAGGCGGCAGGGGATCGAAAATAAAAAAAGCCAAAAATCAGTTGGTAAAAAAATACAAGAAAAGAAAACATTTATCGTTCTGAGAGGATGACATGCGGGACCCATGAGGCAGCAGCATCCTCAACGTTTCAAAGTCGGCATGAGATCGAAAGAAAAAGCCAAGTGACATAATATCAGGAGCCAAAAATAATCCAAGAAAAGAAACTTTATTGTACATAGAGGATGACATGCGGGTCCCATTTTGTAGCAGCGGTCTCAACGTTTCCAAGGCGGCACAGGACCAAAAGAAAAATGAGGCAGCAGCATTCTCAACAATTCCAAGGCGGCAGGGGATCAAAAGAAAAAAAGGAAATAGCCAGAAATTAATTAGGGGTCAAAAATAAATCCACCAAAGGAAACTTTTATTGTTCATAGAGGATGACATGTGGGACCGACCTGCCAACAGCGTCCTCATCGTTTCAAAGGGGGCAGGGGATCAAAAGAAAAAGGCAAATAGCCAGAAATTAGGGGTCAAAAATAACTCCAAGAAAGGAAACTTTTATTGTTCGTAGAGGATGACATGCGGGACCCATGAGCCAGCAGCTTACTCAACGTTTCAAAGGCGGCATGAGATCGAAAGAAAAAGGCAAGTGACCAAATATCAGGAGCCAAAAATAATCCAAGATTTATTGTACATAGAGGATGACATGTGGGTCCCATTTTGCAGCAGCGGTCTCAATGTTTGTAATGCGGCTTGAGATCAAAAGAAAAAGAAAGTAGCTAGTAATTAGGGGGTGAAAAAAATCCAAGAAAAGAAAGTTGATGGACATAGAGGATGACATGATACGTCTCCGACGTATCGATAATTTCTTATGTTCCATGCTACATTATTGATGATATCTACATGTTTTATACACATTATATGTCGTATTTACGCATTTTCTGGAACTAACCTATTAACAAGATACCGAAGAGCCATTGTGTTTTCTCGCTGTTTTTGGTTTCAGAAATCCTAGTAAGGAAATATTCTCGGAATTGGACGAAATCAACGCCCAGGGTCCTATTTTTGCACGAAGCTTCCAAGACCGAAGGGGAAAGGAAGTGGGGCCACGAGGCGCCGCCACAACAGGGCGGCGCGGCCTGGCCGCGGCCGCGCCCTGGTGTGTGGGGCCCTCGTGTGGCCCCCCGCGTTGCCCTTCCGCCTACTTAAAGTCTTCGTCGCGAAACCCCCAGTACCGAGAGCCACGATACGGAAAACATCACTGAGAGACGCCGCCGCCAATCCCATCTCGGGGGATTCAGGAGATCGCCTCCGGCACCCTGCCGGAGAGGGGAATCATCTCCCGGAGGACTCTTCATCGCCATGATCGCCTCCGGAGTGATGAGTGAGTAGTTCACCCCTGGACTATGGGTCCATAGCAGTAGCTAGATGGTCGTCTTCTCCTCATGTGCTTCATTGTTGGATCTTGTGAGCTGCCTAACATGATCAAGATCATCTATCTGTAATACTATATGTTGTGTTTGTCGGGATCCGATGGATAGAGAATACTATGTTATGGTGATTATCAATCTATTACCTATGTGTTGTTTATGATCTTGCATGCTCTCCGTTATTAGTAGAGGCTCTGGCCAAGTTTTTGCTCTTAACTCCAAGAGGGAGTATTTATGCTCGATAGTGGGTTCATGCTGATATGTCTCCAACGTATCTATAATTTCTTATGTTCCATGCTACTTTATTGATGATATCTACATGTTTTATACACATTATATGTCATTATTATGCGTTTTCGGAACTAACCTATTGACGAGATGCCGAAGGGCCGCCTGTTTTTTGGTTCCGTAAATCCTAGTAAGGAAATATTCTCTAATCGGACGAAATCAATGCCCAGCATCCTATTTTTGTACGAAGCTTCCAAAACACCCGAGAGCCGCCAGAGGAGGGCCCTGTGGGTCCCAGATGACAGGGTGGCGCGGCCCAGGCCTTGGCCGCGCCCCCCTAGTGTGTCGTCGCCCCGTTGACCCTCCGACTCCGCCTCTTCGCCTATTTAAGGGTCCCTGACCTAAAACACGAGAAGAATAAGCCACGGTACGCGAAAGCTTCCAGAGCCGCCGCCATCGCGAGGCCAAGATCTGGGGGACAGGAGTCTCTGTTCCGGCACGCCGCCGGGACGGGGAAGTGCCCCCGGAAGGCTTCTCCATCGACACCGCTGCCATCTCCACCGCCATCTTCATCACCGCTGCTGCTCCCATGAGGAGGGAGTAGTTCTCCATCGAGGCTCGGGGCTGTACCGGTAGCTATGTGGTTCATCTCTCTCCTATGTACTTCAATACAATAATCTCATGAGCTGCCTTACATGATTGAGATTCATATGATGATGCTTGTAATCTAGATGTCATTATGCTAGTCAAGTGGGTTTTACTTATGTGATCTCCGGAGACTCCTTGTCCCACGTGTGTAAAGGTGACAGTGTGTGCACCGTGTGGGTCTCTTAGGCTATATTTCACAAAATACTTATTCACTGTTATGAATGGCGTAGTGAAGTGCTTATTTATATCCCTTTATGATTGCAATGTGTTTTGTATCACTATTTATCTATGTGCTACTCATGTGATGTTATTAAAGTAGTCTATTCCTCCTGCATGGTGTAATGGTGACAGTGTGTGCATCGTGTAGTTCTTGTCGTAGATTATGATCATAATCTCTTGTAGATTGTGGAGTTAATTGTCATTATGATAGTATTGATGTGATTTATGCCTCCTTCGTAGTGTGATGGTGACAGTGTGCATGCTATGTTAGTACTTGGTTTATTTTGCAAAGATCTATTATACTCTAAGGTTACTTAAACATGAATATCGAATGTTGTGGCGCTTGTTAACTCCGGCATTGAGGGTTCGTGTAATCCTACACAATTAGTGGTGTTCATCATCTAACAAGAGTATATGTAGCACAAAGGAAAGAGAACTTATTTATTATGTGATCAATGTTGAGAGTGTCCACTAGCGAAAGTATGATCCCTAGGCCTTGTTTCCACCACAAAGAATTGCTTCCTACGCCAGCAAGCTATTTTCTGGCGCCGCTTGTTTACTGTTTTACTGCATCTTTACTTTCTGCAATATTACCACCATCTATACCACATGTGTTTTACTATCTCTTCGCCGAACTAGTGCACCTATACATCTGACAAGTGTATTTGGTGTGTTGGGGACACAAGAGACTTCTTGCATTGTGATCAAGGGTTGCTTGAGAGGGATATCTTTGACCTCTTCCTCCCTGAGTTCGATAAACCTTGGGTGATCCACTTGAGGGAAACTTGCTGCTGTTCTACAAACCTCGCTCTTGGAGGCCCAACACTGTCTACAAGAATAGGCACCCGTAGACATCACCTCCATTGATATCTGGGACAGTGATAGAAAGTTCTAAGGTTGTGGATGTGCTGTTGCCACTAGGGATAAAACATTGATGCTATGTCTAAGGATGTAGTTGTTGATTACATTACGCACCATACTTAATGCAATTGTCTGTTGCTTGCAACTTAATACTGGAAGGGGTTCGGATGATAACCTGAAGGTGGACTTTTTAGGCATAGATGCATGCTGGATGGTGGTCTATGTACTTTGTCGTAATGCCCAATTAAATCTCACTATATTTATCATATCATGTATATGCATTGTTATGCCCTTCTCTATTTGTCAATTGCCCGACTGTAATTTGTTCACCCAACATGCTTTAATCTTATGGGAGAGACACCTCTAGTGAACTGTGGACCCCGGTCCTATTCTTTACATCGCATACAATCTACTGCAATACTTGTTTTACTGTTTTCTTCGCAAACAATCATCTTCCACACAATACGGTTAATCCTTTGTTACAGCAAGCCGGTGAGATTGACAACCTCACTGTTTCGTTGGGGCAAAGTACTTTGGTTGTGTTGTGCAGGTTCCACGTTGGCGCCGGAATCCCTGGTGTTGCGCCGCATCACATTTCGCCACCATCAACCTTCAACGTGCTTCTTGACTCCTACTGGTCCGATTAAACCTTGGTTTCTTACTGAGGGAAACTTGCCACTGTGCGCATCATACCTTCCTCTTGGGGTTCCCAACGGACGTGTACATCTACGCGCATCAAGCAAATTTCTGGCGCCGTTGCCGGGGAGATCAAGACACGCTGCAAGGGGAGTCTCCACTTCCCAATCTCTTTACTTTGTTTTTGTCTTGCTTTATTTTATTTACTACTTTGTTTGCTGCACCTAAACAAAACACAAAAAAATTAGTTGCTAGTTTTACTTTATTTACTGTCTTGCTCTCTATATCAAAAACACAAAAAAATTAGTTACTTGCATTTTGTTTACTTTTGTTATCATGTCTAGCTCTGTACCTGTTACTTCTTCACCTGAGGAATTAGTTTTTACTTTTAAACAAGGGGATGAGGAGAGTTTTAAAGATGCTTGGTCGAGAATTTTTACTTCTTATCGTAAAGCTGAACCTCAAATGACTCTAAGTTTGCTCCTTAGTAATTTTTATTTTGGTCTTATGATTCGCTATAGATATGCCTTGGATGCTGTAGTGGGAGGAGATTTCCTTCATTGTAATGGGGATCAAGCTTTTAATGCCATAAAGAAGTTGGTTGCATCACATGATTCAGCTAATAACTTTGATTCAGCCCTCATTAGCATTTATAATAGATTAAACACTCTTGAGACAAGTGCATCTTGCTTGAATGAAAATTATAGATATGTTCGTAACCGTCTTGATCAAGTTTTAGTGAACTCTGAACCTTCATTATGGGATCCTACTATTAAAATTGTTATCGGTGACCAAACTCTTCATGCCAATTGTGATATTATGTCTGAATTTTGCTTAATGCCTAAGAGTATTCATGAATCTTTGCAACTTTGGGGATTCGTTGAAGGGGGAGAAGGAATAACTCTTATTGATAACTCTGTTATAATCCCTAAAGGAATAGCTGCGGGTGTGCATACAACCATTCTTGGTAGAACAATATCCATTGATTATCTTGTTATTGAATGTGCAGGAACAGGACAAATCACACTCGGAAGATCCCTGCTGAAACTATTGGGAGCAGTCATAGATATGGGAGAAGGCACCCTAAAGTTCACCTCTACACCTGGGGGTAGACATGTATTCCCTAAACCAAAGAGTAAGAAAAAGAACAAGAAAGGTAAGGGTAAAGCCCAAGGTAATGTTGATGCTTCATCTCTCGATAATACTTGATTTGCACTTTCTGCGCCTAGCTGAAAGGCGTTAAAGAAAAGCGCTTATGGGAGACAACCCATGTTTTTACTACAGTATTTTGTTTTATATTTGAGTCTTGGAAGTTGTTTACTACTGTAGCAACCTCTCCTTATCATGTTTTTGTGCCTAGTAAAGTTTCTATGTTAAAGTTGATGTTATATTTGGGATCGCTGCGCAGAAACAGCATTGCTGTCTGTCACGAATTCTGGCATAAGTCTCTGTAGAAAATTCGAAAAAATCTGCAAAATTACGAGCGTGATCCTCAGATATGTACGCAACTTTCATTAGTTTTGAGTTTTTCCATTTGAGCAAGTCTAGTGCCCTTTCAGGTTCGTCTTTACGGACTGTTCTGTTTTTGACAGATTCTGCCTTTTATTTCGCATTGCCGTATTTGCTATGTTGGATGAATTTCTTTGATCCATTAATGTCCAGTAGCTTTGTGCAATGTCCAGAAGTGTTAAGAATGATTGTGTCACCTCTGAATATGTGAATTTTTAATTGTGCACTAACCCTCTAATGAGTTTGCTTGAAGTTTGTGTGAAGGAAGTTTTCAAGGGTCAAGAGAGGAGTATGATATACTATGATCAAGAGGAGTGAAAGCTCTAAGCTTGGGGATGCCCCCGTGGTTCACCCTGAAGACTCAAGCGTCTAAGCTTGGGGATGCCCAAGGCATCCCCTTCTTCATCGACAACATCATCAGGTTCCTCCCCTGAAACTATATTTTTATTCCATCACATCTTATGTGCTTTACTTGGAGCGTCGGTTTGTTTTGTTTTTGTTTTTGTTTGAATAAATGGATCCTAGCATTCACTGTGTGGGAGAGAGACACGCTCCGCTGTTGCATATGGACAAATATGTCCTTAGGCTTTACTCATAATGTTCAAGGCGAAGGTTGAAACTTCTTCGTTAAATTGTTATATGGTTGGAATCGGGAAATGCTACATGTAGTAATTCTAAAATGTCTTGGATAATGTGATACTTGGCAATTGTTGTGCTCATGTTTAAGCTCTTGCATCATATACTTTGCACCCATTAATGAAGAAATACATAGAGCTTGCTAAAATTTGGTTTGCATATTTGGTCTCTCTAAGGTCTAGATAATTTCTAGTATTGAGTTTTGAACAACAAGGAAGACGTAGAGTCTTATAATGTTTACAATATGTCTTTTATGTGAGTTTTGCTGCACCGGTTCATCCTTGAGTTTGCTTCAAATAACCTTGCTAGCCTAAACCTTGTATCGAGAGGGAATACTTCTCATGCATCCAAAATCCTTGAGCCAACCACTATGCCATTCGTGTCCACCATACCTACCTACTACATGGTATTTCTCCGCCATTCCAAAGTAAATTGCTTGAGTGCTACCTTTAAAATTCCATCATTCGCCTTTGCAATATATAGCTCATGGGACAAAATAGCCTTAAAAACTATTGTGGTATTGAATATGTACTTATGCACTTTATCTCTTATTAAGTTGCTTGTTGTGCGATAACCATGCTTCTGGGGACGCCATCAACTATCCTTTGTTGAATATCATGTGAGTTGCTATGCATGTCCGTCTTGTCTGAAGTAAGAGAGATCTACCACCTTAATGGTTGGAGCATGCATATTGTTAGAGAAGAACATTGGGCCGCTAACTAAAGCCATGAATCATGGTGGAAGTTTCAGTTTTGGACATATATCCTCAATCTCATATGAGAATAATAATTGTTGCCACATGCTTATGCATTAAAGAGGAGTCCATTATCTGTTGTCCATGTTGTCCCGGTATGGATGTCTAAGTTGAGAATAATCAAAAGCGAGAAATCCAAAATGCGAGCTTTCTCCTTAGACCTTTGTACAGGCGGCATGGAGGTACCCCTTTGTGACACTTGGTTGAAACATGTGTATTGCGATGATCCGGTAGTCCAAGCTGATTAGGACAAGGTGCGGGCACTATTAGTATACTATGCATGAGGCTTGCAACTTGTAAGATATAATTTACATAACTCATATGCTTTATTACTACCGTTGACAAAATTGTTTCATGTTTTCAAAATAAAAGCTCTAGCACAAATATAGCAATCGATGCTTTCCTCTTTGAAGGACCTTTCTTTTACTTTTATTGTTGAGTCAGTTTACCTATCTCTCTCCACCTCAAGAAGCAAACACTTGTGTGAACTGTGCATTGATTCCTACATACTTGCATATTGCACTTGTTATATTACTTTATATTGACACTATCCATGAGATATACATGTTATAAGTTGAAAGCAACCGCTGAAACTTAATCTTCCTTTGTGTTGCTTCAATACCTTTACTTTGATTTATTGCTTTATGAGTTAACTCTTATGCAAGACTTATTGATGCTTGTCTGAAGTACTATTCATGAAAAGTCTTTGCTTTATGATTCATTTGTTTACTCATGTCATTACCATTGTTTTGATCGCTGCATTCATTACATATGTTTACAATAGTATGATCAAGATTATGATGGCATGTCACTCCAGAAATTATCCTTGTTATCGTTTACCTGCTCGGGACGAGCAGAACTAAGCTTGGGGATGCTGATACGTCTCCGACGTATCGATAATTTCTTATGTTCCATGCTACATTATTGATGATATCTACATGTTTTATACACATTATATGTCGTATTTACGCATTTTCTGGAACTAACCTATTAACAAGATGCCGAAGAGCCGGTTGCTGTTTTCTGCTGTTTTTGGTTTCAGAATCCTAGTAAGGAAATATTCTCGAATTGGACGAAATCAACGCCCAGGGTCCTATTTTGCACGAAGCTTCCAAGACCGAAGGGGAAAGGAAGTGGGCCACGAGGCGCCGCCAACAGAGGCGGCGCGGCCCGGCCCTGGCCGCGCGCTGGGTGTGTGGGGCCCTCTGTGGCCCCCGCGCTGCCCTTCCGCCTACTTAAAGTCTTCGTCGTGAAACCCTCTCGCACCGAGAGCCACGATACGGAAAACCTTACCGAGACGCCGCCGTAATCCCATCTCGGGGATTCAGGAAGCTCTTCTCGGCACCTGCCGGAGAGGGGAATCATCTCCCGGAGGACTCTTCATCGCCATGATCGCTCCGGAGTGATGAGTGAGTAGTTCACCCTGGACTATGGGTCCATAGCAGTAGCTAGATGGTCGTCTTCTCCTCATGTGCTTCATTGTTGGATCTTGTGAGCTGCCTAACATGATCAAGATCATCTATCTGTAATACTATATGTTGTGTTTGTTGGGATCCGATGGATAGAGAATACTATGTTATGGTGATTATCAATCTATTACTATGTGTTGTTTATGATCTTGCATGCTCTCCGTTATTAGTAGAGGCTCTGGCCAAGTTTTTGCTCTTAACTCCAAGAGGGAGTATTTATGCTCGATAGTGGGTTCATGCCTCCATTGATATCTGGGACAGTGACAGAAAGTTCTAAGGTTGTGGATGTGCTGTTGCCACTAGGGATAAAACATTGATGCTATGTCTAAGGATGTAGTTGTTGATTACATTACGCACCATACTTAATGCAATTGTCTGTTGCTTGCAACTTAATGGAAGGGGTTCGGATGATAACCTGAAGGTGGACTTTTTAGGCATAGATGCATGCTGGATGGCGGTCTATGTACTTTGTCGTAATGCCCAATTAAATCTCACTATATTTATCATATCATGTATATGCATTGTTATGCCCTCTTCTATTTGTCAATTGCCCGACTGTAATTTGTTCACCCAACATGCTTTAATCTTATGGGAGAGACACCTCTAGTGAACTGTGGACCCCGGTCCTATTCTTTACATCGCATACAATCTACTGCAATGTTTGTTTTCTTCTCGTTAACAATCATCTTCCACACAATACGGTTAATCCTTTTGTTACGCTTCGGTGAGATTGACAACCTCACTGCTTCGTTGGGGCAAACTTGGTTGTGTTGTGCAGGTTCCACGTTGGCGCCGAATCCCGGTGTTGCGCCGCATCACATTTCGCCACCATCAACCTTCAACGTGCTTCTGGACTCCTACTGGTCCGATTAAACCTTGGTTTCTTACTGAGGGAAACTTGCCACTGTGCGCATCATACCTTCCTCTTGGGGTTCCCAACGGACGTGTACATCCGCGCATGAACATGCGGGTCTTTTTCAACAGCTACCTTGCTTTCAAAGGGGAGGATCAAAGAAAAAGGCAAAGCACAAAACGAGGGTAAAAAAATCCAACAAAGGAAACTTTTATAGCACATAGAGGATGACATGCGGGTCCCATGAGCCAGCAGGTTCCTCAACGTTTCAAACGTGGCATGAGATCGAAAGAAAAAGGCAAGTGACCAAATATGAGGTGCCAAAAAAACTCCAAGAAAAGAAAGTTGATTGCTCATAGAGGATGACATGCGGGTCCCATTTAGCTGCAGCGGTCTCACTGTTTGAGAGGCGGCTGGGGATCGAAAGAAAAAGGCAAGTGACCAAATATCAGGAGCCAAAAATAATTCAAGAAAAGAAAGTTTTATAGTCCATAGAGGATGACATGCGGGTCCCATTTAGCAGCAGCGGTATCACCGTTTGAGTAAGGCAGGGGATCGAAAGAAAAAAGGCAAGTGACCAAATATGAGGTGCCAAAAAATCCAAGAAAAGAAAGTTTTATAGTACATAGAGGATGACATGCGGGTCCCATTTAGCAACAGCGGTATCACCGTTTGAGAGGCGGCAGGGGATCGAAAGAAAAAGGCAAGTGACCGAATAAGGAGGTGCCAAAAAAATCCAAGAAAAGAAAGTTTTATAGTACATAGAGGATGACATGCGGGTCCCATTTAGCAACAGCGGTATCACCGTTTGAGAGGGGTGATCGTAAAGAAAAGGCAAGACCAAATATGAGGTGCCAAAAAACTCCAAGAAAGAAAGTTGATTGCTCAGAGGATGGCGGGTCCCATTTAGCTGCAGCGGTCTCAACGTTTCCAAGGCGGCACGGGATCAAAAGAAAAAGGAAGTAGCCAGAAATCAGGGGGTCAAAAAAAATCCAAGAAAAGAAGGAATTTTGGTTCATAGAGGATGACATGCGGGACCCATGATCCTGCATCGTAAACGGCTCGATCGGAGAGCGTTGAACGAGATGGCGCGATCGAGAAAAAACAATGCTAGAGAGGCTGCCATCTGGGCCCTACATCCCCGGGCGGTGCGTGGGGGATTTGCGTTGGACTCGGCCGGCGAACCCAAGAATTCGCGATGCACCACGTCCCGGGCCACCAGACGCCACGTTTTGGCCGCTTTCGCCGGGCTAGGTGGCCTCAAAAACGAGAAAAAGTTTTGACATGAACCACGGAGGGACCAAAAATCGTCGACCATGGTGTACACCAGCAACCACGGCGCGACTTCAACTTCGCCGGCCATGGCAACTTTTCTTGTAGTGCTGCCTTTTATTTTGCATTGCCGCTTTGCTATGTTGAATGAGTTTCTTTGTTCCATTACCTTCCAGTAGTCAATGTCAAGAAGTGTTAAGAATGATTGTGCCACCTCTCAATATGTGAATTTTTGATTATGCACTAACCCTCTAATGAGTTTGCTTGAAGTTTGGTGTGGAGGAAGTTTTCAAGGGTCAAGAGAAGAGGATGATATACTATGATCAAGAAGCGTGAAAGGTCTAAGCTTGGGGATGCCCCGGTGGTTCATCCCTGCATATTTTAAGAAGACTCAAGCATCTAAGCTTGGGGATGCCCTAGGCATCCCCTTCTTCATCGACAGCATTATCAGGTCACTTTAGTGAAACTATGTTTTTATTCCATCACATCTTATGTTCTTTACTTGGAGCATCGGTTTGCTTTTATTTTCGTTTTGGTTTGAATAAAGTTGGATCCCATCATTCTTATATTGGAGATATTACGCTCCGCTTTTTCATATGGAACACTTGTGTTCTTAATTGTGCTTTAATGTTCGTGGCGAAGGCTGGAAATTGCTTCATTAATTGCTATTTGGTTGGAATCGAAAAATGCTTTATATGGTTTGGAATAACTTGGCAATTGTTTGAGCTCTCATAGATCATGTTTAAGCTCTGGCATCATCGTGTAGTTTAATCTATTAATGAAGAACTACCAGAGCTTTTTTAATTTGGTTTGGCATGATTGGTCTCTCTTAAGTCTAGATATTTGGTAAAAATGTTTGAACAACAAGGAAGACAATGTAGTAGAGCCTTATAATGCTTGCAATATGTTCTGTGTGAGTTTTGATGTACCTGTTCATACTTGTGTTTGCTTCAAACAACCTTGCTAGCCCAAACCTTGTACTGAGAGGAAATGCTTCTCGTGCATCCAAACACCTTGAGCCAAAATCCATGCCATTTGTGTCCACCATATCTACCTACTATGTGGTATTTTCTGCCATTCCAAAGTAAATTACTTGAGTGCTACCTTTAAAAATTTCATTCCTTTATCTTTGCAATATATAGCTCATGGGACAAATAGCTTAAAACTATTGTGGTGATGAATATGTAGTTATGTGTCTTAATTCTTATAAGTTGCTTGTTGAGCGGTAACTATGTTTCTGGGGACGCCTTTTTACCTTTGTTAGATATCATGTGAGATGCTATGCATGTTCGTCTTGTTTGAAGTAAGTGCGATTTCATGATCAAATGGTTTGAGTATGCATATGTTAGAGAAGAACATTGGGCCGCTAACTAAAGTCATGTATCATGGTGGAAGTTTTAGTTTGGACATAGAACCTCAATCTCTTATGAGAATATTATTTGTTGTTGAATGCTTAAGCATTAAAAGAGGAGTCCATTATCTGTTGTCTATGTTGTCCCGGTATGGATGTCTAAGTTGAGAATAATCAAAAGCGAGAAATCCTAATGCGTGCTTTCTCCTTAGACATTTGTACAGGTGGCATAGAGGCCCCTTTGTGACACTGGGTTGAAACATATGTTATGCGATGATAAGCCGTGTTTTCCGAGCTGATTAGGACAAGGTGCGAGCACTATTAGTACTCTATATGCATGAGACATGCAACTTGTAGGAAGTATTATGCATAGCACATATGAATTATTACTACCGCTGACAAAATTGTTTCTATGTTTTCAAAAATAAAAGCTCTAGCACAAAAATAGTAATCCATGCTTCCCTTTGCGAAGGGCCATTCTTCTTTATTGTTGAGTCAGTTTATCCACTTCTTTCTATCTTAGAAGCAAACACTTGTGTTAACTGTGGTATTGATTCTTACATGTTTACTTATTGCACTTGTTATATTACTCTATGTTGACAAATATCCATGAGATATACATGTTACAAGTTGAAAGCAATTGCTGAAACTTAATCATCCTTTGTGTTGCTTCAATGCATTCTACTTTGAATTTATTGCTTATGAGTTAGCCCTTATGCAAGTCTTATTGATACTTGTCTTGAAAGTACTATTCATGAAAAGTTTTGCTATATGATTCATTTGTTTAGTCATTATCTTTGTTAGCAATCTTTTGTTCATATCACTCCATTCATCTCATATGCTCTACAATAATGTTGATCAAGATTATGTTGGTAGTATGTCACTAGAATATTTGTGTTATCGTTTACCTATACCCGAGGGCGAGTAGGAACTAAGCTTGGGGATGTTTGATACATCTCAAACGTATCTATAATTTCCTTATGTTCCATGCTACTTTGATGACAATACTTGAATGTTTTATACATACTTTACACCATTATTATACATTTTCCGGGACTAACTTATTAACAAGATGCCGAAGCGCTAGTTGCTGTTTTGTTTTTGGTTTCAGAAATCGTAGTAAGGAAATATTCTGGAATTGGAAGAAATCAACGCCCAGGGTCCTATTTTTCTACACGAGTTTCCAAGACCGAAGGAAAGAGGCCACGAGGCGGCTGCACAACAGGCGGCGCGGCTCCGCCGCGCGACCTGTGGTCCGGGCCCCTCGCTGCCGCCTCTCGACCTACCCTTCCGCCACAAATAGCCTTCTGCCGCGGGAACCCCGTACCGAGCCACGATACGAAACCTTCCAGAGACGCGTCGTCGTAATCCCATCTCGGGAGATTCAGGAGATCGCTCTTCCCGGCACCCTGCCGGAGAGGGGAATCATCACCGGAGGGGCCCTACATCATCATGCCCGCCTCCGGATTGATGCGTGAGTAGTTCATCCTTGGACTATGGGTACATAGCTAGATGGTTGTCTTCTCCGCATGTGCTATCATTGTTTAGATCTTGTGAGCTGCCTAACATGATCAAGATCATCTATTTGTAATGCTACATGTTGTGTTTGCTGGGATCCTATATAATATTATGTCAAGTTGATTATCAATCTATCATATATGTGTTGTTTATGTTCTTGCATGCTCTCCGTTGCTAGTAGAGGCCCTGGCCAAGTTGATACTTGTAACTCCAAGAGGGAGTAATTATGCTCGATAGTGGGTTCATGCCTCCATTGAATCTGGGATCGTGACCGTAGGTTCTAAGGTTGTGGATGTGCTGTTGCTACTAGGGATAAAACATTGATGCTTTGTCTAAGGATATTTGTGTTGATTACATTACGCACCATATACTTAATGCAATTATCCGTTGTTTACAACTTAATACCGGGAAGGGGTTCGGATGATAACCTGAAGGTGGATTATTTAGGCATAGATGCATGCTGGATAGCGGTCTATGTACTTTGGCGTAATGCCCTGATTAAATCGGCATAGTAATCATCGTTGATATGCATTGAATCTTTATTTGTCAATTGCTCCGCCTCGTAATCAGCACCCAGCATGTTTGTTATCTTATTGGAGAGACACCACTAGTGAACTGTGGACCCCCGTCCATTCTTTTTACATCTGAATACATTCTACTGTTTCTTACTGTTCTTTGCAAACAAACACCATCTTCCACTCGATACGTTAATCCTTTGTTTTCAGCAAGTCGGTGAGATTGACAACCTCATTGGATACGTTGGGGCAAAGTACTTGGATTGTGTTGTGCATTCCACGTTGGCGTCGGTTTCACTGGTGTTGCGCCGCACTACATTCCTCCACCAACAACCTTCACGTGCTTCTCTGGCTCCTACCGGTTCGATAACCTTGGTTTCTTTCGGAGGGAAAACTTGCCGCCGTGCGCATCACACCTTCCTCTTTGGGGTTCCCAACGGACGTGTAAACATCTACGCGCATCACTCGCCCATCTCTCCCTCACCATGTCCTGGAGCAAGCCTTGTACATGTTGATCATCACCCAGCACGGCACAAGCTCCGAGCGACCACGTCATTGGCCAAACCAGGCGCCCCATGCACGCCCAAGATGGCCGTGGCATGCCGTGCACGCGGTGAGCGCACCGGACGCCGCTCGTGAGCATGGCACCGCATGCCGCTCTCGTCCTCGCCTGCAGCCCTACTCGCACCAAGCACGCCACCTCATCATCCCGGGTTGCTAGACACATCCGAGCACTGCCAGCAGTAATTGTCGTCATTATCATGGAGAACCGTCACAAACAAGGTGACATTAGCAAGCGCTCCAGCAAATCCATCGTCCCCCCGTCACAGCTGCCATTCTCCAGAGCTTCGCCATGCCGTCGCCACTCGAATGCCATCCTTCGCTTGCCCCTTCGAGCGCCGGAGACGCCACGCCGTCGACGACCTCTCTCAAAGCACTCCACAAAGACTATCACCGCTCTATAAATAGAGCTCTCCCGCGCCCCCTTCACACCATCTCGACCACCCCGCTTCACCGGTTCGCCCGACCAAACCACACACCAAATCATCGCCGGAGCCGCCGCAATTTGGAGCTTGAAGCCGCCGGAGCCCGCAGATCCTCGCCATCGATCCGCGCCTCCCCAAGCTCCGCCACTGCTTCTTCACCATCGACAACACCGCCGCACCCAGCAGAGACCAAGGGAACGCCGCACGCCCTCCGACCCCCTAGGCTCGCCGCTGCAGCATCGGTTTCTCGCCGGAGAAGACGACTGCCGTGAGCCGTTAGATCTTGTCCTAATCCTACGCCTTCCACATCACGCGCGTATCGCTTTGCCATGAAGACACGTCGACAGGTGGAGCCACCCCTGCCGTGCGGCCCGCGTGTGCAAGTCATACTGCTGGCCGGGCCGGCCCATCCTATTTTCGCCAGCCCACTCCATCCTTCCCGCCAAAGCCCAGCTGATCAAATTCAATTTTCTTCATTAATTCAAATACCTCTGCGATGCTTTTCAAATTAAATAACAAAATTCATCAACCAAATTTAGCAAATTTTATGAAAGTATTTGGAGTTCGTAAAAGACTTCCATGACAACCTAATTATTCATTTGCAAATTATTTAATTAAATAGTAAAATAACAAGGCAGAGCCTTTTCCAACTTCAAATAAATATTAAAAATTATATATAAATGATTTTAAGTTGATTCCAACTCTAGTAAATCATTTGGTATACTCAATTGTTTCGCAAAAATAGCATAGTTGTCTTGAAGATCGCGACTATAATAGAATGAAGCAGGGTCATTTCTAGT